>JANEHU010003195.1:0-14479 GCA_027563435.1 Nasonovia ribisnigri | reverse complement strand
TATTACTATTGTTTTAAATTTAAAATTGTATGGATAGGTATTGTGTTGTATTTTTACTGTATTTTATTGTAACTTTTATTTTAACCTCATAGTAACACTATATACTGTTTGTATTTATTATGTATATTTGTACTACTATGTCTATGTGAATTACTTTTAAACAAAATGTATGATTCATGTCTGTATGAATAACTTTTAATATTAATCTAAATATCTGTTAATAGATTGTATTTGTTTGTTATGTTATTTACTTTAGTAGCTATTTGATACTCTGTTATTTGTACTCTGTATTATGTATTTGTTTGATGTATTCACAATGCTATGTTATGATAATATGTTTCTTAGCAATGTTTAAGTAATAAGACACTAATAGTATCATTATTGTAAACTTTATTAAATTTCAATATTTTACATTGTACTGTAAATAGCTGTATTCGTTTTCTCTAAGAATATTATTAACATTAACAAGTACTACATAAAACATTATGTACACTCTGTATCACTGTGAACTGCTATTCATTTATTTTCTATTGTACTAATTATTGAGATTTATTTGTATTAACATTAATAAGTAAATTAATTAATTTTTAATTAATTAAATTATGTATATTTGTACTACTATGTCTATGTGAATTACTTTTAAACACAATTTATGATTCATGTCTGTATGAATAACTTTTAATACTAATCTAAATATCTGTTAATAGATTGTATTTGTTTGTTATGTTATTTACTTTAGTAGCTTTGATTGTATCGCAACTGCTGTTAATTTATTTGTACTCTGTATTGTGTATTTATTAGTATTTATTTGTTTGATGTATAATGATATGCTATGATAGTATGTTTCTTAGCAATGTTTAGTTAACAATATTTAACCTCTTTATATGGTTTTGTTAGTATTTAACTGCCTGATTGTATTTATTAATTAATGATTTAATTATTATTTAACTTCATATTGTTATTATTATGTATATTTGTACTACTATGCCTGTCTATGTGAATTACTTTTAAACACAAAATTAATTATTAGTTTGTGTTAATTTATGAAAATTCCTTAATACTTTGCAACGTTTAGTAAATAATATATAATAATTAATATAATACGTTGTTTGCATTTCACTGCCTATTCACAATTATATATCATCATAAAATGTATGATAAGTTTTTATTATTATATCTGTATGAATTTTTTTTTGTGATTTATACATGTAACTTTTGATAATAATCTAAATATCTGTTTATAGACTGTATGTATTTGTTTGTACCTTCTTCTTATACTACTATATTTTGTACTAGGTTTGAATCTGTATGGATAACTTTTAAATACAATTCAATGTTAATGTACCTATTTGTAATATATTATATGTACCTGTCATCATTGTGAATTTATGTCTTTATACTTTGTATATATATATAACATTTAGTAAAGAATAAAAAAAATATTGTTATTATACATATTACGCAATTATACTCTTATTCATTAACACATATTTCTGGAAAACCACTCACTCCCTGCACAAAGTATTACACAAATAAACATATTGGTATTATATTATATTATTATATAATATGGGTAAATTAGGAGATAAAAAACAAACTAGACAGAATTGAAACAAAAAAAAAAGTCTTTTATTCATCTGAAAAACATTAAATAAATTAGTATTGTTATAAAAATTGAAATAGATTCTCCGATTGACAACTTACAATGTTCGATCCACGGCCGTGGCGACGGCCGACATGTACATATCATCCGACTACAATTAGAAAATTAAAAATTAAAATTAACAACAAAAGTAATGAGCCAATTGACAACTTACAGTGGTATTCGCGGTCGTCGGGGTCGGGGTCGGGGTTTCCGGCATGACCTACGATATTCATAGGATTAGGATTAAGATTCATTTTGAATGAGAATTAGGGTTAGGTTACGGTGTACTTACGGGGTCCGATGTGCTGGCCGGCGTCGTCCGCTGTGAAGTGGGACGGGGTGGCCTTACGGCGAGCGGTCGTCGGTCGCGGGGCGGCGGTCGTCGGTCTCGCGGCGGCGGTCGTCGGTCACGCGGCAGCGGTCGTCGGTCACGCGGCGGCGGTCGTCGGTCACGCGGTTGGGGGGCTATAAATATAGAAAAAAACATTAACAGTTTTAAAACAAGAAAACATGGCGTACATAAAATTATATCATACTCGCGAAGGGGCAATCCTTAACTAGGTGATCTCGCCCATGACATCTGTAGCATTCTGAAACACGAGGTGGGCGTTTTTTATTAGTAAACATTTAAATATAATTTTGTAATTACGGCGATTTTTGAGCGGCATGGTTCGGCCCGTGACCTCTGATCTCGATTTAGGCGTACGTTAATAGTAATCATTTAAATGTACCCATCACCTATACCTATGTACTTACGTTTTGGGGCCTTTCGCTGACGCGGTGGATGGCGCGCGGCGGTGGCGGTCTCGGCCGGTGGATGGCGCTCGGCGGTGGCGGTCTCGGCCGTTGGTAGCGCGGCTGCCACAGCCGGAGCGGTGCTGAGATGCAAATTCTGCACCGCCCCATTGAAAATAATGTTTATATTCATTCTAAAAAGAAAAAGACGAAACATTTAGAGGATGTCAGCGTAATATATTTGTTTTCTATAAAAGTGTAAAGTGTAAAATGAAAGATTTTGTCAGTATTATTATGTTTGTGGTATGATAAAATATTTTATTCGTTAAACAGAAAGCCGGTGTTACACTATATTGACGATTTACGGGGAACGTTTTAAAAAACCATGAGTTAAATTATTATTAATAATAATAATATAAAATATACTCACGTGTTGTCCGTAGTCCGCAGTGTTAGACGGCAGTCGGATGTTTAAGAACGGTCTTTCGACAAATTGTCGGACGTCGGCGCACTTCATTGTCAACGCAGGTAACCCATGCGGGTAACAAAATCGCATAGCTGATTAATTAATTAATTTTATTGACGTATTATATTGACATTGATCGATACACACGCAAACATGGTTTTCAAAAATTCCCGCCTTCAACAGAATACCGCCAAATCGGTAGGCCTTATCACCGAACGTTTATACGTTTACCCGCCCGTCGCACATTGTCCGCTTTTCGAATTGCCTACCCGGATAACTTTACTGAGATGACTGACCTGCTAGACAACCAAAAAAATACGGCGGCTATATTATTTGCACGGACGCCCGAAATTTTTTGAATTTTTATTCACGTAATGTCGCATTTTCGGCGACAGTAAAGAAACCGGCCGTCCCACATTGTCGGATTAATTAATTAATTGTATTGTCGATATTTTATTATTCATTCAAACACGGCATTACGCCTTACACTTTTGGCCGTCGTTATTATTTTAATTTTTAAGGTATTTAATATGGCATTATAATTTAAAACCAACTCTGGACTCACTTTAGTGATGCGCCCGCAAACGTGGTTTTCAAATATTCCCGCCTTCGACGGAATACGGCCAAAGCGGTAGACCTTACCACCACAAACCGTTGACGTGGTCCGTGGTCGAACCACTCACCATCAGCGGATAACTGCTGGCGCGGCGACTTTTACCACGACTTTTTATTGTTCTGTGCTTTTACTTATAACGACAAAATGATTAGCATAGCCGCCAGAAATAAACCTAACTTGACCAACCAAGTCGGATTGTATACCGGTGAGACGACGCCGACCGTTCGGCGAGGTGGCTGACCTGCTAGACACCAAAAAATTTGCTATCTGATTAGCACGGCCGCCCGAAATCACGTAATATTCGTAAATTTGCATTGTATAGAATTAATATCTGATGCGTGTGAGACACACATTGTCCTCAATCGACGCAGTCTGATTGCCTACGTAAATGACTTCCTATATATCAACGACGTCATCGGAGGTGACTGCGACTACCTAGACACTCAAACACGGCTTAAAAATTCATGCATTTCGACTATCCGGTACCCGAGTTAGGGTTTTGAAAAAAATACTATTTTCACTCGGAGCCTTTTAATATGGTTACACCGTATTACACCGTATGGGGCCCACCAGGTCCGCTTATAATGACTTACTTTTAACTTATTTGTTGTCAAAAATACGGTTTCAAACGTTCCCGCCTTCGATAGAATACCGCTAAAGCACTAGGCCTTATCAGAAACACGTTATCATAAATTCATATCACCGAAATACTGTAGTACCATATTATTGACGCAGTCGGATTGTGTACCAAGGTGACTGATTAGAAATTCAATCGAATATAACTCGAGGTGACTGACTTGCTAGACGCTGAAACTCGGTCTTCTGATTTATTTATTCGTTGGCTTTCGTATAAAAAAAGCGAAGCCGTTCGATCACAGAACTCTATAGACCCCAAAACTGGAATTTCAAACGATACCGCCAAACCGCCGACCCTTATCAGTCATCACGAATTCTTATCAACACTCATCGACCAACCATGAGGTTCGACCTACCGAGACGTGCGACTTTGATGATTCAAACGACCATTAATCCAAAATCGGTACCCCCTTTCAGTTAACAAGGGGGATCATCCTACGACGCCGGATTGCCTACCCGGGAGATTATGTCCGACTTCGGGGGGGTGACCCACTTGCTAGACAACCAAAGTGAACCGGCCGTCCGACGTCGTCCATCGTTGAACCGGGATGACCACGTCGAACCGCAGTGGTCCTAGCCTTATCACTTATCTTCGTCACCTCATCGCCGTTATCTCTCATCACCGCCCACTCTCATACACTCGCGTACCAAGACGTGCGACTTTGATGATTCAAACGACCATCATTCCAAAACCGGTACCCCCTTTCGGGTAACACTGGGGGGTCTGGGGGTCTCCCCCAGCGACGCTCGGAGAGCTAGTCCTAATATATAAAACGTGAAGCCGAGGGCGCCCCCTATGGCGTTTTTATGCGTTATTTAGTGAATAATGGAGCGAAAAACGGACCGTGCGGCGGGTAGAATCAGCGCGCGCCAATGAAAAAATCCGATTCCGCCGAGATTCGCGGCGGCGCAGCCGTCGCCGCGTTATCGCCGACGCCTTATCAATTTTACGAGTTTTCGAGAGAAAATGGGAGTTTTTTTCGAAAAGTCGAGTTTTACCCCCCTCCGGGGCGACGCGCGGCCCCGCTCGGACCTTATTCGCGTTCCCCGGGAGATTTAACCGCCACACGTCTACGCGCTTTATTCGTCTCGACCCTTTCTCGGCGGAGATCGCGCGCGAACCGCCCGCAGCCGAAGCGCGCCGTTTGGCCGTTTTTTTTCCGAAAAGTCGAGTTAACCCTCTTTTAAACATATCATCTCGCCGCTCGCCGCGTATTCGGAATCCCCGCTAAATTTACCGTCGGCCCGCCGCCCCACTTCGATCCCGGCGAGTGCCGCGGGCGAGTAAAACCGACGACAGTAGACCGCGGCGTCGTCATTACTATATTACTACTACTATATATACTATATATATATATGCCGTATATACGCGTAGACGTTTTGGATTTTTTTCCGGTAAATCGCGTTCTCTCCGGGAGAACGCGGCCGAGGACGTCGTCCGCCGTCCGACGCGGCAGACCGCCCGACCCGGAAGACCGCGGGGCGGACGACGGCGTAGCGTTCGCGATTCGCCTCGGCGGCGAGACGCCTTAAGAGGCAGAGATTTCACACCAGTTCTCAACTCGATAGGTAGGTAGGTAGGATTAGGGCGTTAGGCAGGTTACCCGGCGGTGGAGCGTTCGATCCGGCCACGGCGGACTGTCGTGTAAATTTGCGGCGGCCGTGTTAATTCGAAATTCTTTTTTTTCGATTTTTTTTTTTTTTATTACGATTCTAAAAGTTTTTATTTATACAAATAAAGTATTGTTACTATGATTAAAAAAAAAACACTCAACTTATATTTTTAAATATTCATTTGTTTGTTGTTTTTATATCTTTCTTATACTATAAAAATAATAGTTAATTTTCGGTTATTATGTTTTTGATATATTAATGTTACATAATTAATGCATATACATTTAGTGTAGCATACAAATACTACTACAGATTCTAAATAATACAATATTAATAAACAAAATAGAACTTTATGTACCTATATTTAATTAAAGTCTGAAAATTAAATTGTATAATGATAATATGTGACTATATACTATTTGATATAACTTATATATAGGTAGAGTATTATATGGAACAAACTATTTATTTTAAATAATAAATTAGGTAACACTTGATTTTATTATCTACACCTATACTGTTTTTAGGTGAGATGATTGTTTGAGGTAATGTAATTTGGTAATTTAAATTTTATGTATGATACAGAACTGCTGCAGATACTATATAATACAATAATAATTTATTATAAACTAATAGATCTTCATGTATTTAATTAAATTCTGGCAGTTAAATTTTATAATGATATTGTTATACTATTTGATGAACTAGGTTTATACTATGACTATACTATAGGTAGATAGGTTTTATTCATCGTGAGCATAAAATCAAGTTAATTAATAGACGATTGATAAATAACTATATATAATTGACATCCACAGCTATTTATCAACGCATCTAAGTCAGACAAGGGCTCGATTATTTGGTTAGATAGTAATAAATATATAACATACTATGTACTATGTAGCAGGTACTTGATATGTTACAGTTTATATAAATTTAGTGTAGCATACAAATACTGCTACAGATTCTAAATAATACAATATTCATAAACAAAATAGAACTCTATGTACCTATATATAAATTAAAGTCTGAAAATTAAATTGTATAATGATAATATGTGACTATATACTATTTGATATAACTTATATATAGGTAGAGTATTATAAGGAACAAACTATTTATTTTAAATAATAAATTAGGTGACACTTGGTTTTATTATCTACACCTATACTGTTTAACATGGGTTGGATTATATGGGATAGTTCTATAATATATATACTTGACTAGACGATAGTAATATAACACACCTACAAGTATACTCTATGTAGTACTAAATATATTACAGTTTTTAGGTGAGATGATTGTTTGAGGTAATGTAATTTGGTAATTTTAATTATATGTATGATACAAAATTGCTGCAGATACTATAAACCGCGGTACTATACACCGCGCCTTATCACTTTTTGCCCTTTTTCCGATTTTTTTTCCAAAATATCGAGTTTTACCCTTCTTTCAAACGTCCGATCTCCCCGCTCGCGACGTATTCGGAATCCCCGCTAAATTTACCGACTGCGCCCGCTCCTACTCCGTTCCGGGCGAGTGCCGCGGTCGAGTAAAATACTAAAATCTACGAAAGAGGAGCCCGCGAAGCGCCGCCGTCGAGTAGGTATTACTATATACAGGCCCTGTATATATGCGTAGAAAAGTCCGATTTTTTTCGCGTAAATCGCGTTCGCTTCGACAGAACGCGGCGGACGACGGCGTCCGCCGTCCGACGCGGCAGACCGCCCGACCCGGGAGACCGCGGCGGCCGACTTAATAGGCATCGATTTCACTCCAGTTTTCAACTCGATAGGTAGGTAGGTAGGATTAGGGCGTTAGGCAGGTTACCCGTGGGTCGAGCGTTCGATGCCGTGAAAATTTGCGGCGGCCGTGTATAATCGGATTTCATTTTTTCGCATTTTTTTTTTCGTCTTTCCCACTCTCCGCTATCACTTCCGCCTTATCATATTATTCGTGTTTGACGAGAACGTTATGATTTTTTTTCAAAATTCGACTTTTACCCGTCTTCCCAACGTCTCACTTCCCCACTCGCTAAATTTACCGACGGCGCCCGCTCCTACTCCGTCCCGGGCGAGTGCCGCGGTCGAGTAGAGCCGTCGCGTCGTTATTACCATATACGGACATAAATATATTTTTTATTTTGCTACGGACTTATTGATTTATTATTGTAACCGCATTATTTTACATTTTTGGATGTCACAATGATATATTGTATATAACGGTTGTCACAGAAATATTTGGATACTTATGCACAGCTGTGTATTACATTTTTGTTATATAGGTATTTACACTATTACACTGTGTAAGGGAGTCGGTCGTTGGAGGTGAATTAATAGTTACCTATATTCCATAGTATATCTATACTCATGCATACCTATGTATATGTATTTGAATGTTAATGGGTAATGAAAAATGTAGTTTACCTAGAGTAGGTACATGATATTGATTGAACTAAGTGTGGGTACCTAATACCTAATAAAAATTAGGAGGTTTAATAGGCACACTGCTTTTTTTAAACATACATTGCATATCATTTTCATGTTATAAGTAAATTAAACTAACGCAAGTGAACACAGCTCTGTGCGGTCTGCACTTAAAGTCGGTCGGTGACATACTTTTTGGCCGAATAGCTACTCTGGGGTTGCTTTTTTTGATAATGTAGCATACAAATTGTGTAAGTGTGCATGTACAGATACCGACAATACATTAAATACATCAAGCCTATAGTATAGTAGTTACAATGATATTATTATAATGTATATAATGGTAATAGCTGTGTATATATTACAATTACACTGTGTAAGGGAATTGGTCGGCTACTTACAATAGTTATAACTCATGCATAGTCGCGACTATGCTGCAGGAGCCGTATATCGCCGTCGACTAACTGCCAGAGCAGTGCCTTCTGTAGTGAGTAACAACCATTGCGTTAAAAACATATATAGTGTCAGTCTGTACCTACCGCATGAGATTCAATGTTTCATTATATTTATAATTCAATGTTTGTACCCTACCTTACTTTATATAGCGTAGCACACTTTTTAAACAACATTAGACCAAAGTACACCCATCCAATGACAATAAGTAGTGTTCATAAGTAGATAGAGTGTCTGACCTACAGTTGCATTACTCACATTGTTCACTGTACTTGTTCACTATACTTTGTCCATAAATGGACCTTTAAAAATACACTGTCCTAAATGTCCGTTTTAACATGAACCGTACATTCATTGTATCATCTTTAAAATGTGAGTGATTGTAAAATATTGGGTAGTGTATAAAGTATTTGGTAGTGTAAGTTAGAGTCGACACACTTTATTTTAATTGTTACTCAATATATTAACTTTATTGACCTACCTAACCTATACAAAATAATCTTTAATTAACGTACTCTCACACAGTTCTAATATTACTATCTACTGATTCTCACATTTATTTGCAAATTGTGTATTGGATATTAAGCATTTTGTTAAGATTATTTCAATACTTTCTTTACTTTGTTCATTATCAAAAATATGTATAAACACTCTTTATTTGTTGTCGCTGTTTTTTTATTCTTATTCTTTGAAATTGCTGTTCAAAAACAAATAATTATTTTGATACCTATATCACTATAAATTCACTTCAAAATGTCATGATAAACAACTGTACACATCCCCTCATACGTAATAGGTAGTGAAAGTTACAGTTGATTCGCTGTATTTTAATCCTTCCTAATATATATTTTTATTGTTCTGTGCTTTTACTTATAACGACAAAATGATTAGTATAGCCGCCCGAAATCAACCTAACTTGACCAACTAAGTCGGATTGTATACCGGTGAGACGACGCCGACCGTTCGGCGAGGTGGCTGACCTGCTAGAAACCAAAAAATTTGCTATCTGATTAGCACGGCCGCCCGAAATCACGTAATATATCTAACCTAACCTAACCTAGACACTCAAACACGGCTTAAAAATTCATGCATTTCGACTATCCGGTAACCGAGTTAGGGTTTTGAAAAAATACTATTTTCACTCGGAGCCTTTTAATATGGTTACACCGTATTACACCGTATGGGGCCCACCAGGTCCGCTTATAACACGTTATCATAAATTCATATCACCGAAATACTGTAGTACCATATTATTGACGCAGTCGGATTGTGTACCAAGGTGACTGATTAGAAATTCAATCGAATATAACTCGAGGTGACTGACTTGCTAGACGCTGAAACTCGGTCTTCGGATTTATTTATTCGTTGGCTTTCGTATAAAAAAAGCGAAGCCGTTCGATCACAGAACTCTATAGACCCCAAAACTGGAATTTCAAACGATACCGCCAAACCGCCGACCCTTATCAGTCATCACGAATTCTTATCAACACTCATCGACCAATCATGAGGTTCGACCTACCGAGACGTGCGACTTTGATGATTCCAACGACTATTCTTCAAAAATCGGCACCCCCTTTCAGATAACACGGGGGGTCATCCTACGACGTCGGATTGCCTACCCGTGAGATTACGTCTGACGTCGAGGGGGGTGACCCACTTGCTAGACAACCAAAGTGAACCGGCCGTCCGACGTCGTCCATCGTTGAACCGGGATGACCACGTCGAACCGCAGTGGTCCTAGCCTTATCACTTATCTTCGTCACCTCATCGCCATTATCTCTCATCACCGACCACTCTCATACACTCGCGTACCAAAACGTGCGACTTTGATGATTCAAACGACCATCATTCCAAAACCGGTACCCCCTTTCGGCTAACACTGGGGGGTCTCGGACGCTCGTCCTAATATATAAAACGTGAAGCCGAGGGCGCCCCCTATGGCGTTTTTATGCGTTATTTAGTGAATAATGGAGCGAAAAACGGACCGTGCGGCGGGTAGAATCAGCGCGCGCCAATGAAAAAATCCGATTCCGCCGAGATTCGCGGCGGCGCAGCCGTCGCCGCGTTATCGCCGACGCCTTATCAATTTTACGAGTTTTCGAGAGAAAATGGGAGTTTTTTTTTCGAAAAGTCGATTTTTACCCACCTCCGGGGCGACGCGCGGCCCCGCTCGGACCTTATTCGCGTTCCCCGGGAGATTTAACCGCCACACGTCTACGCGCTTTATTCGTCTCGACCCTTTCTCGGCGGAGATCGCGCGCGAACCGCCCGCAGCCGAAGCGCGCCGTTTGGCCGTTTTTTTTCCGAAAAGTCGAGTTTTAACCCTCTTTTAAACGTCTCATCTCGCCGTTCGCCGCGTATTCGGAATCCCCGCTAAATTTACCGTCGGCCCGCCGCCCCACTTCGATCCCGGCGAGTGCCGCGGGCGAGTAAAACCGACGACAGTAGACCGCGGCGTCGTCATTACTATATTACTACTACTATATATACTATATATATATATGCCGTATATACGCGTAGACGTTTTGGATTTTTTTCCCGTAAATCGCGTTCTCTCCGGGAGAACGCGGCCGAGGACGTCGTCCGCCGTCCGACGCGGCAGACCGCCCGATCCGGGTGACCGCGGGGCGGACGACGGCGTAGCGTTCGCGATTCGCCTCGGCGGCGAGACGCCTTAAGAGACAGAGATTTCACACCAGTTGTCAACTCGATAGGTAGGTAGGTAGGATTAGGGCGTTAGGCAGGTTACCCGGCGGTGGAGCGTTCGATCCGGCCACGGCGGACTGTCGTGTAAATTTGCGGCGGCCGTGTTAATTCGAAATTCTTTTTTTTCGATTTTTTTTTTTTTTATTACGATTCTAAAAGTTTTTATTTATACAAATAAAGTATTGTTACTATGATTAAAAAAAAAACACTCAACTTATATTTTTAAATATTCATTTGTTTGTTGTTTTTATATCTTTCTTATACTATAAAAATAATAGTTAATTTTCGGTTATTATGTTTTTGATATATTAATGTTACATAATTAATGCATATACATTTAGTGTAGCATACAAATACTACTACAGATTCTAAATAATACAATATTAATAAACAAAATAGAACTTTATGTACCTATATTTAATTAAAGTCTGAAAATTAAATTGTATAATGATAATATGTGACTATATACTATTTGATATAACTTATATATAGGTAGAGTATTATATGGAACAAACTATTTATTTTAAATAATAAATTAGGTAACACTTGATTTTATTATCTACACCTATACTGTTTTTAGGTGAGATGATTGTTTGAGGTAATGTAATTTGGTAATTTAAATTTTATGTATGATACAAAACTGCTGCAGATACTATATAATACAATAATAATTTATTATAAACTAATAGATCTTCATGTATTTAATTAAATTCTGGCAGTTAAATTTTATAATGATATTGTTATACTATTTGATGAACTAGGTTTATACTATGACTATACTATAGGTAGATAGGTTTTATTCATCGTGAGCATAAAATCAAGTTAATTAATAGACGATTGATAAATAACTATATATAATTGACATCCACAGCTATTTATCAACGCATCTAAGTCAGACAAGGGCTCGATTATTTGGTTAGATAGTAATAAATATATAACATACTATGTACTATGTAGCAGGTACTTGATATGTTACAGTTTATATAAATTTAGTGTAGCATACAAATACTGCTACAGATTCTAAATAATACAATATTCATAAACAAAATAGAACTCTATGTACCTATATATAAATTAAAGTCTGAAAATTAAATTGTATAATGATAATATGTGACTATATACTATTTGATATAACTTATATATAGGTAGAGTATTATAAGGAACAAACTATTTATTTTAAATAATAAATTAGGTGACACTTGGTTTTATTATCTACACCTATACTGTTTAACATGGGTTGGATTATATGGGATAGTTCTATAATATATATACTTGACTAGACGATAGTAATATAACACACCTACAAGTATACTCTATGTAGTACTAAATATATTACAGTTTTTAGGTGAGATGATTGTTTGAGGTAATGTAATTTGGTAATTTTAATTATATGTATGATACAAAATTGCTGCAGATACTATAAACCGCGGTACTATACACCGCGCCTTATCACTTTTTGCCCTTTTTCCGATTTTTTTTCCAAAATATCGAGTTTTACCCTTCTTTCAAACGTCCGATCTCCCCGCTCGCGACGTATTCGGAATCCCCGCTAAATTTACCGACTGCGCCCGCTCCTACTCCGTTCCGGGCGAGTGCCGCGGTCGAGTGAAATACTAAAATCTACGAAAGAGGACGAAAGAGGAGCCCGCGAAGCGCCGCCGTCGAGTAGGTATTACTATATACAGGCCCTGTATATATGCGTAGAAAAGTCCGATTTTTTTCGCGTAAATCGCGTTCGCTTCGACAGAACGCGGCGGACGACGGCGTCCGCCGTCCGACGCGGCAGACCGCCCGACCCGGGAGACCGCGGCGGCCGACGCCGCGGCCTTCGCGTTTCGCCTCGACGGCGAGACGACTTAATAGGCATCGATTTCACTCCAGTTTTCAACTCGATAGGTAGGTAGGTAGGATTAGGGCGTTAGGCAGGTTACCCGTGGGTCGAGCGTTCGATGCCGTGAAAATTTGCGGCGGCCGTGTATAATCGGATTTCATTTTTTCGCATTTTTTTTTTCGTCTTTCCCACTCTCCGCTATCACTTCCGCCTTATCATATTATTCGTGTTTGACGAGAACGTTATGATTTTTTTTCAAAATTCGACTTTTACCCGTCTTCCCAACGTCTCACTTCCCCGCTCGCTAAATTTACCGACGGCGCCCGCTCCTACTCCGTCCCGGGCGAGTGCCGCGGTCGAGTAGAGCCGTCGCGTCGTTATTACCATATACGGACATAAATATATTTTTTATTTTGCTACGGACTTATTGATTTATTATTGTAACCGCATTATTTTACATTTTTGGATGTCACAATGATATATTGTATATAACGGTTGTCACAGAAATATTTGGATACTTATGCACAGCTGTGTATTACATTTTTGTTATATAGGTATTTACACTATTACACTGTGTAAGGGAGTCGGTCGTTGGAGGTGAATTAATAGTTACCTATATTCCATAGTATATCTATACTCATGCATACCTATGTATATGTATTTGAATGTTAATGGGTAATGAAAAATGTAGTTTACCTAGAGTAGGTACATGATATTGATTGAACTAAGTGTGGGTACCTAATACCTAATAAAAATTAGGAGGTTTAATAGGCACACTGCTTTTTTTAAACATACATTGCATATCATTTTCATGTTATAAGTAAATTAAACTAACGCAAGTGAACACAGCTCTGTGCGGTCTGCACTTAAAGTCGGTCGGTGACATACTTTTTGGCCGAATAGCTACTCTGGGGTTGCTTTTTTTGATAATGTAGCATACAAATTGTGTAAGTGTGCATGTACAGATACCGACAATACATTAAATACATCAAGCCTATAGTATAGTAGTTACAATGATATTATTATAATGTATATAATGGTAATAGCTGTGTATATATTACAATTACACTGTGTAAGGGAATTGGTCGTCTACTTACAATAGTTATAACTCATGCATATTGATGTAATATGTACATAGCAGGTACCTGTAAGTTATAGTAGTTATTGTAGTAATAACTATATATTATTTATTATAGGTAGTGAATATTATAGTAATAAGGTGGTTTACCTACTCACTTAAAGAGTAGGTACTTGATATTGATCGAACTGATTCAATTAAGTATGTGTAACTAATACAAAGTATTATGTTGGTGATAATTCAGGATAACTATTGGCTATTGGTTTAAGAGCA
>JANEHU010003194.1:0-25138 GCA_027563435.1 Nasonovia ribisnigri | reverse complement strand
TTAGTGCGATAAAACTTACTTTATAGTACCTAACTTACTTGTAATATTATAACATAAAATAAAGATGATCAAATTATCTTGAAACATTCAATGATTCAATGGCAATATAATAGTTTTGAAAAAAAGCTTAAATTCATAAATTATTTTAATAAATATTCAAAGAAAAAGGTTCAAATTGTTTATTTAGGTGCTCTAAATTTACCGATAATCACCCAAAAATAATAATTATAACTAAAATCGTCCAGCTGAAGTATATCGTACCTATTTTAGTGATACCTCTTACTGTGAATTACCTATTTACAAGTACTTATATATAGGAACAAAAATAATGTACAAATTATAGAGTTTAAAGAGCTATGATTAAGACAATGAAAACCAACTGAATAATTATACATAGCATATTACTCACACTAAATAACTAGTGTTTTGTCCTCTAATGCCTTGAACTGGTAAAAGAGCGCACATTTGCGCCAAAACAAGAAATGGCGTGATGGCTCTGTGCAACGAATTTTTATCGCTAATTATGTCCTTCCTTATACTGTCTTCTAAGGCTTTGATTCTCACGTAGTTTACGGGCATACCGAGATCGTCTTGTATTTCAAGTGCTTGAAAAAAAAATTAAAAATTGTAATTAATATTCTTAATATATTATTTGACTTTTTGAAATAATAAAAGTTCTAAAAATAATTCGTATAAAAATGTATAGTACCAATATTCCCCTTGTTTTCTTTTGAACGCAGTGCATTATAACTCATATTGACCACCGAATCAGTTAATGAACTTTGTTTCAACTGCCGTTCATATCCAGATTCAGTGAATTTCCTGCCCTTGAGATAAACCGGCCGTAAAGTGTTTTCGACAGACATTATAAAAAATGTGAAAACTGGTGTTGTCACTACAACAAGCAAACTCAGCCACTAAATGAATATTTCCCGAGTTTGAATTCGTAGGATTATTGTTAAATATTAAATTTAAATTGCAAAAATAAAGTGCCTCTGAGATCTTATCGGAGTATCTGACACACGGAACACGCGTTATTGGAGTACTTGATTATAGTAATTTTTGACGTTATGAAATGTAATTTTATACTCACCATAAATACTTAATTTTAAGTTTTATCTACCAAATAATAAACGCCTCTCAAAAAGTATACATACATATATTAACACATAATTTGTGTTTGGTGTATGAAAAATGCTATTACTGATTCATCAATGCCCAAATAGTTTTAATATTTTCCTTTACATTTTGTTTCGTACATTAAGCATGCAAATATAATAATAAAATATGTAATTGTCAAAGAATACATCATTTTAGTTTTTTTCGTGGCAAATAACGTTTCTCATCGTTATTTAAATAATATTAATGATTTATATTAAAATATAAAATATTTATGAAATCGAAGTAAAATGATAAATTTGACTATGTTATTACGTTTATACATAATAAATACAAAATAAACTATTTTTAGACTCTACTATAATTTAGTTATTCCATTAAAAAATAACATTTATTTTAAATTAGTTTTCAATATTGGGCAAGAAGATAGGTACCTAGGATACCTATGATAAGGAGAGGTACAAGGTACTAAGTATGGTATTGCTTAAGGTCTTCAATACTATCCAACTTATTTAGATCGTATTTGAACATGTTCTATTCATAGGTACATCGATCATAACTCAACAACTGATCGATGTATCATTCACCAGGCACCAGTGATAATAATTAGTCCATTTACCTTGAACTATTTTATCTAAAATTTCCGGTTTCGTTGATTCACGTGCGTGGCTACTATTGAATTGTAGATTAGACTTATAACTTATAATATAAATATATGCACTACACTACTACCTACTGTTATCGCTAATAAATTAAACATTACTTCACACAAAAAATAATGTTTTCAACAAACATAGGTAATCTTAAATTTTATTACAAATGAATGTTATACCATTTTCAGTTTTGTTTCTTGATTAAAACAAAATTGTCACACGATATTGTAATAACTAAATTATAAATTATAGATTCATGCCTATAAAATTAATTTAGGATTGCAACTAAAAAATTTGTATAACATTTTATTTAGCTTACTGACTACAATATTTCTAAAACTTAAAATACTAAACTATATAATATTATACAAACAATTTGCTTGAAAAATAACCTAATATCATTAGGTACCTATCTAACTAATGTCAATTACAGATTATACAAAAGATTTTTTTTTTATTCTTTATTTGTAACCAAATCAAATTTAAAGTGTCACCAATGGGTGGCTGCTTTTCCCAAATTAAAATGTAACTCATGTTCTATTTTTTTTCTAAACTTACATATACTCATTAATCATTATGACAATGATATAGATGGTATATTTTCTACAAGGAATAAAAAAAAAAATTTTGTTTTTGAATAATATTTTAATTGAGTATAATGTAATATAAAATGTATATATGAATAGAACTTTTATTTATTTTGGGATCACACAGCATTATAAATAACTTATTCAAAACTAACTAAGCGATACCATAACAAGACTACTTGTAAATTGTAATACTATATACTTTTTCTTAAAATAGGTACTTAATATAAATTACAATAATTATGGACAGTAAATAATTGTATTGTTTTGACCATTTCCATCACTATTTACACTGTTGAATTGTATTAATACGATCTCGTATGTGACAATTGTTCCAGCAACCTAATAATTGTAACAAAAAAGCATTAAAGCGTATGTAATCATAATGTTTATGAACATTAAATAAAAAAAAATACATAATCAAACTGACCGTCAACATTAATGTTCTAGTGACAGAAAAAAAATTGCATCCGGTCAATGCTAATTCATCAGATGTTACTTGCGTTAAGAATCTTGCTACCTATATTATTAAAAAAGGACCATAGTTATTTATTGTTTGAAAAATGTCTCTACAACTATTTTTTTAAATTCCTCCATTTCACAATAAATAATCATCTCATTATAATTTGAAATTAATGTTTTAATTTCTATACCTATACCTATTATATTATAATCTCTATTTTTCTGTAAATTTTTTTAAAATAATGTTCTTTTCATTAATTTTTTCTAGGTCATACTACTCATACTTAATAGTTACACATAGACGCAGCCCTTTTATATTTAATACCAATAAAGGTGACTGCAGGGAACACATGAGTGACGTCCCGTAAAAAATATATACATGAACTGCGTCCAAAAATATCCGGGCTACAATTCATAAATCTTAATCAGGGGTTCTAAAACAACTAATAATTAAATAAATAAATAAATAATACGCTGTTATAATAATGTACTTTTTATTCTCTTATCGTTTTAATATAAAAATAATTTTTAAATTTTTCTCTTATTTATTACTTTTACATTATTGTGGTGTTGTTATTTATTTTATTGATTTCTAACAATAGTATTATTTTATTATTTATAAACAAACTTTTATTATTAAAACAAATACAATCAAATATCAATCAAGTGTGTCAGTAAAAAATTGAGTTTATACTTTACTTTTCAATACCCAATATTTTTATAAATTCTAACCTTGATTATTTTATTTCCGTTAAATTGTGAAATCAAAAAACGAAAAAAAAAATTGTACCAATCTACCTAATATCTGATCAAAATAGTGGAATGTAAATCATTTAAGTAGAAATGTTTACGGGCTGCAACTAAAATACTCTCAGTTGACTAAGATTTGGTAATCTTTCGTGTATACTGTATAGCAGCAGTTCCTTACAAAGGGGGGGGGGGGGTGATGATGAATTAATAATGAAAATTTTGTTGTTAAAATAATTATGCCTTTTTACAATCAGTAAAATTGAAAACAATTAATTAATTTTACTTATAATATTTCATTATAATTTATAGTAATTATAAAATTGTAGGTATTCAAAAATTATTATTAATTATTAATTTGATTTATATTTTATTTTTAAAATTATGAAAAAAAGAAACAAGTCATTAGTTGCATATAAGCCTATAAAATTATTTTGTTTCACTAAAAATAAAAATAAAAAGGTCATCTAAAGTTTAATTAAAGGGAGGGGCGTGAGTTTTTTGATAATTTACAAAGTAGAAATAGAAAAAAAAAGGTTGGAAACCATTGCTGTATACTATTAAATTACCATTTACCATCTTAGATCCTAATCCTATTGAATATCAAATTTGCATGTAGGTACACTTGAGGCCTTTAGGAGCACACGTATTTTCTATGCGTTTTAGACCAATAAGTGTTGGTAAATTATTGCATGTACTTCGGAATGTCCGAAAGTTCCGCAAAAAAAAATAATTTACACCCGAAATCATAATATACCCTTCGATCTATTATAGAATTCTACAAAACAGCGTTCAAGTAAATCATAATGCTTGATAAAGCAAGTTATTGTTTACTTACACAGTAAATCATAACAACATATTCCCTTAATATTCACTTCAATATACTCAACAATATTAATTGATTATGATTTGATTATCGATGAATACACTTTATACCAAATATTAACAGTCATCAAGATTAATCCTTATGATACTTTTTAGCTAAACTTCATAAGCAAAACTAAGTTCACCTCCACTCCATAACTTTCGGTTGGCACAGAAAATAAGATGGCTTTCGGTTTTTTGCTTTGATCATTTATGGAAGCAGCGTATAAAGATACAGCACATGTTCTTCCAACCAAATATGTAAATGAAAACACGAAGTAAATGGCCTCCCAAACGTTGTGCATTGGTCTGAAAACACGATTAGCCTTAATAAAATGTACATAAAAAATAGTTATTTGCATACTTCAAACTGTTTAGAAGCTGTAAGCAAATAAAGTACAAATTGTTAGCAAATGATAATAATATCACCGGAGACAAAAACTCATCAAAGTCTTGAGTTAACGACGCTAATAGGTTATACGTTTCTCTGGATTTCCGCCAATACGTAGTTGGAAGCACCTAAAATTGAATCATTAAATAATAATGTCATTATGTTCAAGAATGTCATGAATAATAATTTAAAAAATCGAATATATTATGTTAAGAACTAATGCCGATCTACTGATATACATTGTGTCCATTCAGAATAAACTATTATCTAATAAGTGATTGTTTAAACTGTATAGACGTTACGCTTTAAAATATTAAAATGTATAATTGTAGAATAAAAATTAAATAACACAATAATATTAATGATAATAATGAATATTGAATTATTATTAATGCATTGAAATACTTATAAACTGTTATACAAAATTGTAAGCCCAGACAGGTGTGGATTAACAGAGGGATATGGCGGCTGAAGCCGGCTCCCCTATTAGGCCTTAAGAACTTAAAATATTTCAAAAATTACCTTAATTTTTAGTTTATTAATAAACTACTAAATTTAAAAGGTTAGAGAAGCAATACAATACTTAAAACATATAACATTGCTTGTTTACATTTATGAGTGATTGATAATCGAACATTTTTTCATCTAACCTAACCTAACCGCCCCCCCCTTTTCTTTTCTAGATCCACGCCTAGACCCAGACGTTTTTGTGAGGTCATCTAGGCGTGTCTACTTTGGCGCGTGACAATTATAATAGTAACCACGCATAATATTACCAATCACTTCATGTTAGCTATTTTTGGTCTATATGTTATGAATATATACAATTATTCATATAATTAATCTATATTTGTGTTTGAAAAAATTACTATACATTAGTTTGATTTTCGATGTAGTTTAATAATTAATAATTCATTTTTATGTTAATAAGACTAATTTTATATATATACTAGCTGTATTAAGTGCCGGACTTTTCCCCACTGGAAAAATAAATAATCAATAATTGTAGATAGTAAATTATGACTAACCTTTCCTTTGACACTGGCTAGTTTTTGATTGAGCTGCTTAAATTTATCGGACAACGCGCATGCTAATATGATAATAAATAAATCCATATAGTTCCAAGCACAAGCAAGCATAAGATTTAAAAATCCCAAAGGTATAGCAATTATGAGTGAATAATTTATCAATGCAAATACTTGTCGAAAAGACATGGAGAAGTAAGCTCTAAAAATATCAAGTCCACCCGTCGAACAAGGAATTGCTTTCATTATTCCTGTTAAAACGGAAGCAGAATGTTCAACTGTAAGATCAAAATCAAAAAAAAAAAACATCAAATTCTGCATAATTGTATACCATATGATTTTCCAAGCGTATGGCTCAACTTCATTATTTTTCCTCTAATAATAAATTTATTCAATTTCTAATTTTTGGAATTTTTTAGTCGAAAAATGAAAGATTATCTTTTGAAATAATTAGATTTTTTTTTAATTTATTTAAAAAGCATCCTTTCTCCTTAAGTGGTGCAAACTTCTTTTCCCATTTTGTATTATAAATTGTTGAAAAGATGGTTTTCTTTAATTTTTAAATTTTTAAGTGCCTACCTTACCTATATAAATACAAACTCGAATGTGTAATTAAACTTTGAGAACCTTGAAAATCATATTCTAGGATAATAGAATAAGTGTTATTTAGAGGGTTCGATAATTTGAAAATTATAGTAATAAATATAAATTAACAAAAATAGTGAAATTTGTTGAAAAAAAAAATACTGAACAATACCATCCTCAATCAGTTTCTGCCACTGTAAAATTAACAATCACCTGCCAACTGTAAATTAAAATTAAAAATATTTTTATTATTATTTATTCTTTTATTTTTCGTATATAAATATGTAAAAATTGTAATATGATCACCCAATTTAGGTGAAAAAATTTCCCCAAACCCCATGGTTTAAAATATAATTTTTTTTATTTATAGAGTATTATAAGTAAGCACCAAACTAAATATTAAAAATTATATTGTATATTGTATGTAAAATCATTATTAAGAACTATCATCCTTAGAACCTATATAGTTTAATGACTATCAGGAACTACTTGTTTGAATTTCAACATTTTCAAAAAAACCATCTCACCAACAATATGTCAATATATATAACATAAAATGGTGGTTCTCAATTCAAAAAAGAAGTTTGTAATTGCTCAAAACACTCATAAGTACTTATGAGAAAAAAAATCTAAGTACCTATACCTATTTGAAAATGTGATTTTAGTTTGTTTAAATTACTTTAAAATTCCAAAATCAAAATTTAAATAAATTCACATTATTTAAGGATAGAAGAGGGATGAGCATATCCTTAGTGAATCACCTTGTAGACAAAATATTATTTAAAAAACGATAAAATAATATTTAAGTAGTTGTATTATACACAATCTATAGTTAAACTAGTTTTAATTTACATAATATAAACAACATTTTAAAAATTTTAAATGCTACGTTATATAGTAGTTGGTAAAGTTGATTTAAATTTTTCCTTTAAATTTTTCATGAAATGTAAACATAAAGTTTTCAATGATTAAAATATTTAATAAATATGAACAAACTTTATGGCTATTGGCTATTAAATACCAAGTACTATGCAAATGATGACATAATTTTTAATGATGATTAGAAGCTATACAGGATATGATACCAGATAATTATTGATTAATTTCTACTATTCAAACGTATTAATTTTATTACTAATTAGAATGAATTTAAAAAATATTATTTTGATGTTTCACGTACTTATTGCAAGCACCATTACGATACTTGTAAGGATCTTGAATTTAAAAGCCGTTTTGGAAGGATAACCAAATTGTCTCATTTCACGTTCCATTAGTTCCCATTTTTCCATAACTTTTGGCCATTCCCTTGCCAAATGAATAAATAGAATGTAAATCACCAGTGAACTTCCGAAAAACATTATTTCTCCTATGAAATAAATAATATTTAATGTACAATCTAAACCACCACAATGTTACTACCAAAAATATAAAGTTGTAACTTGTAGGACAAAACCTGACGGACATTCTCCTTGATGTACAGTTATATAATTAGGAACTTATGTAATAAATAATAACCTATACTATTATTATAGCACAAGGGTCACCAACTAATTTCTAAGGGGGTCCGTTTTGAAACTTACCAAACTTTCCGCAGTCCAATATACTTTAAACAGTTTAATCTAATGATTTTTTCAAACATTACCAATCATTAATACTTATATCGATGTATCAGTTAACTTTTCGGAATTATATTTTTAAACATATAATTTTTTCCACAATATTGTAACATTTTTAAGATGATTAATTTTTGCATAGGTACTCATTTTATGCAAAATGTTTTTATGTTTGTAACATATTTATGTACTTCAAAAATATACAAACATTTTTTTTTATTAATTATGATTTTAATGAACCATTATATTATACAAATGTAAAAAACTATATTATATAATTACATGACCATCGGGGCCCGTAAAAATGTGCCCGTGGTCTGCCAGTAGGTACCTAACCTATATTATAATACTACACATGTTTCTATTTTTCTTTTTAACATTAAATAATTATCAAACCACATACCTACAAGGTAATCTACACCCGATATTTTAAAGTTTTAAGTTTTTTTTAAATAGTTTTTAATTAATTTAATAATATGATGTCATTACCAAACAAAGTTTTTGCAAAAATAGATATTTTTACAATTGTTATCATAATAATTTTTTAAGTTTTACTATTTTAAATGACAACATAAATATTTATTTCATATTCCTAAGAATAATTTTAATTAAAGTACATTGTACATCGACACATAAAAAACTAATTTTGAACAAGAAGTTCATTAGGTTTACCTAAGTATTTAAGTGTAAGTATAGTAGGTATACAAACATTTTGCTGAGTGCCCTTTTGCCACCTCAATCCACCAATCTTAAATTTAAATGCTTTTTAGAATCCAAATTTCAGCACACTAGGTACAGTATATTCACTGTATATCTGAACCTCATGGCTCACATAACCCAAAATCTAGGTCATTATAACAGTATGATTAGTGGTGGTCAATATATTGAAGTTGGTTACCGGGTTACGGATTTATATAAATTATTAAATAACCACTCCATGTAGTTAAATTAATATGGAATAGTAAATTTTGAATCCCACCCACGTGAATTATAATTTCAAAAACTGGAGGATTTCTGATTTCAAGAATATTGTAAATATTTTAATTTATAAGAGTAGAATGCTTGGTCATATACCTATTTAAGTAAGAAAATATTTACCGGTTACACATTACACACTGAAATAAAATTATTTATTCAAAACAGATTATATTCTTTTTAATTAAAAATAACTAGAACGACAGACCTAGTAAATACATTAATTATATAATTTAAATTATTACTTTAATTTGTGAAATAAATAAGTATTATAATTTATAACATCATATTATCACTGGTAGATTTAATGAACAGTAAAATCATGTAGGTACAATTATATATGAGTTAGGTACCTACATGATTTTTGGCAACGCTCAGAATTTAAAATTTGCAACGATTATATTATTAGAATTTATATTGTATAATTTGTATGTCAAAAACTCTAAAATAATAATTATTACTTAGTTGAGCTGAGATCTGGTGCTATCTGCCATTGTATATGGATCGATAAGTATCTAGAGGATTGTGTAGATTTAAAGAATTTAAATAAATTTATGTTTTTAAAACATAACACAATATAATATAGGTAATTAAATATTAATTGATTTAAATTCAGAAAAATGATTTTTTTTCGGAAACATCATCATTACCCGTGCTGTAATACGTCAGTCCAGTCATATATATTTTGATGAGTGAAAATGAAAGAATTAGGAGAGACGCAGAAATAACAATGAAGACATAAATAACTGGCCAACTGAACCAATTGAATCTAAAAAACAAAACATAAAATATTTGAAATAATATAATAAGATAAATTAAAAAAAAGTATTTATGAGCTCAAAAAACAAGGAAGTTGCTTTGTTATTACTAATAAGTAATAACTTATCAGGTTTTGGGTGTACTTAATCATTCAGAATCACTGTAATATATATATATATATATTAATCTGAATTCAACGATAGGTAAATAATTGCTTACAAAAAACGATTTTAAGCGGGGATAGCTATATTAAAGTAATAATGGGGGTGAGAATGTTTAGTGAATTACTCTGTATACCTACTAGCAATTCTAATTGAATAATTCGATAAGTATCTACACGATTTTACTCACACTAAATGACTAGTGTTTGGCCCTCGAATACCTTGAACTGGTAAAAGAGCGCAAATTTGTGCCAGAATTAGTACTGGAGTGATGGCTCTGTGCAATGAATTTTTGTCGCTAATTATATTCATTCGTATATCGTCTTCTAAAGCTTTAATTCTTACGTAGTTTACCGGCATGCCAAGATCGTCTTGTATTTCAAATTCTGTGACAAAATTGAAACATTAATATGTTTCAAATATTTGTGTTTATTTCCATAAAATAATAGGTACAATAACTGATAAGACATCTTCTCCCGTAAGGTCAAAACTATTTTTTTGAATTTGTACGCAATTTTACACCCTTTCTCTTCCCACTATCCTAATAAATGTAAACTGTAGAAAATAAAAATTAATTGTATGCACTTAATTGTATAAACAGTAACGGGTACTTTATTAGTTTATTATAAATGAATATCATCAGTATTCAGTAGACAGTAATCACAGCAGTGCTACAGCTTATGCAGTCTTATTCTAGACATTTAATTTTATATGAAAAATAAAAAAAAAAACATTTACTAGCTGTGTACATAACAATAATAAACAAAAAAAATATTACAAATGTCAGGATATCGTGACATTGCCTGTATAGTCGCAAATAACAATAAATTGACAACACTATAATTATTATTATACAGGCCGACGGCGTGAATGCATAATAGGTCCTAGTAAATTATTTATGTGTCCCGGATTTCTCAAAATGAAAACTGGCAACCCTATATTGCGGTATGCTCTGCGCCTATCGGAGTATAAAATAAATAATATTTTACAGTGTAATAATTAATACAAAAAACGAAATAACTACTGATATTATTTCCTTTGTTGGCTTTCGAATTGAACGCCGAATCGGCCAACTGCACCGAACTTATAGTTTGAGGCTGCTGCTGTCTGTATGTGGACTCGGCAAAATTCCGATGCTTCAGATACACCGGTCCGGTATTATTATTATCGTCGTCCAACATGGTCAGAACGCGAACGAACCTCACTACATTGTCGAATCGAACGAAAGTGTATAAGTGCTCGGACACATTATCAGACGATATTGTGTATTATCGTCATTAATTTTAGACACCTGCTATTATTGTTCACCATACCTAAATAGGTTATATAATAGCGTGTCGTTTATTACTTGCGTTTATTGTATTATCGACGTGGCGCTTAAAACCATTTTATCTGCACATCGATCAAAAAACGCACCATAAACACAATTAATATTATATTATTTCACCAATGATGACAATCGTAGTTATTCGATAAGTGAAACAGACAACAGTTGTATATTGGACGTCTTATGGCAACTAGTAGATGAAACGTGTGATTATATATTAACATGTTAAAGTGTAATACCCAAGCCTGGGAAATTTAATGATAATTTTTAACTGAGTTCAGTTAAGTTTATAGAAAACTTTTTAAAACGTTTAAAGTTAATAGTTATCCTAATTTTTTTTTAACACAGTTAAGTTACAAGTTATACGAAAACTTACAATAAAACTTATTAACTTAAATTAATTAATTTAAAATTTTTTTATGTATATAAATAGCTGGTTATATGGTTTAATATAATAAAAACTAAATTTGGATTTGATTAAAAGAAATTCGTTATTTATTAAGTTTATATCAATAAAAATCGGTTAAGTAAATTAACTTAACTTTAACTTTTTAACTCGTTTATGCCCAGGCTTGATAATACCTATATGCTCATGCATACCTACAACTGCACTATACATGACGCACTAACACCCCTAAAACCTTAAGAAAAATTAAACCCATGAAAGCCATATAAGCTGAGTATTTTTTTTCCGAAACACCCGAAAATAATATTCAAATCAACCCGAAACCCGAATAATTAATTATTTTATAAGACAGTTTAAATAATGGTTTAAAATAAATAATAATTAGTGCGAGGAATAATTTTACAAGTTGGCTGCCGCAATATTTTAATAGAACTGTCCTCAAACAGTCAAACGACACGAGTACCAGCAAAATACGTATTCCATGGTTTTATCGCGTACCTACAATAAGGATACCCCATAGTAGTTTTGGACGGATATCAACGTAGGCAAGGGGTTTTTTTTTTGTATACCTTGTAACTTCGTAAGTACTCAGTGACGTAAATTATTAAAAAAAAAAAATGAGTATACCAAAATAAGTGCCTCAAAGCCTGAAAGTCAAACATGGTGAGTATACTTATCTACTAATGTCAGTATTCAAAGCGTGTAAAATGAACGAATTAAAAATATTGAAGCCTAGGATACACAAGATGTTAAGCCCAGATATGGCAGTTAACTCGTTAAATAGGTATAAGTATTAATTATGATTTGTGTGTGTGTGTGCGTGTGTATGTTTGATGGTATACGAAAAATTGGAACATTTATTTTGCGCCAATTTTAGTATATTTTAATATTACAGCACGTATATATAATTTCCGTCAAAGTATAAAATAAAAAAATATCATGTAATTTGCGTCACATCAGAACACTAATTTTGTTAGGTACCTACCTTATCTGCGCAACACTTCCAATTTAAGTTATCGAATATCCCTGACACATTTATCAAGCTATAACAACATAAGACGTGATTTGTGAATAAATATCATGGAATATTAATAATATGAACAATTATAGATAGGTAATAACTAATTAATATTAGCATTGCCAATAATACCGATCTACCTATAGACTAATATTCCTGATTTTTATTTTTACATATTTTATTATTAACTAAAATATTACTTAAATATAGGTGCAAAAAGTACGTTACCAACAGTAATTACATTTTTACCTGCATATTAGTTTACATTTTTAAATTTTTAAATTTTACTTAATGTACATTTTAATAATTTTCTTGAATAATTTATTGTATCTATTAAAATTAACTTGATTGGTGAATAATTTAAAGTGGCGCAAATTAACAAAATTAATTATTGGATATTTAGATGCGGCGCCAAATACAAACCTAACACCTGCCTACAGTCTACACGCTACGCCCGGAGAAATATCTTTAGAAACAAAATAATAATAAATAATATTATTAATTACTATCATCTATTCTCTGATTACATTATCAATAATATATAAACAATAATGATATCACCATGATAAGAAATTCAAACACCATACCCATGCGGTCGCCGGTCGGATTATAGATCGTAAAAAACATTTAATTTTGAAGAGTATTTTGTTTTTAAACTTTAAATTTTAATAATTCTTCTCCTCAACTCCGAACGATACTGCCAAGAATGCCTACAAATGTGTATAGAGTTCAAGGGCCCGAAGGGACCATACCTTATCAACAATACTTAATCGATAGAAACAATAATAAACTTGAAGAAATTGCCACAAGTTTAATGAAGGATGTGCGATGTGATGGAAGAGAAATTTCAGCTCATAGAAATTTATGTAAGTTTCAAATACCTGATATTATATTATATTGAATGTTTTGCTTAACGCATTTGTTTTTTGTTATCAAGGTATCAAAACTGGTATTGTTACACAAGCCAAAGGATCAGCTTATTTAGAATGTGGTAGTACAAAATTAGTATGTTCTGTATTTGACCCTAAAGAAGTTCCGAATAAAGTAGAATATGCTAAAACTGGAGTACTTCAGTGTGAATTTAAATTTGCTACATTTTCATGTAGACAACGACGCACTTACACAAGAGATTCTGAAGAACGGCAATTGTGTAATCAACTACGCAGAGCTTTAGAACCTGCTATTTGTAGAGTAAGTTGGTTAACATATTAAATGTAAAATGATTTTGAATACAGTTAAATTGATATTGGTAGTTACTTAACATACGTTTATAGATATTGCCATTTGAAGCTTCTTATAATGTCAAAATTACTTTTATTATTAAATAATTAAATATTTATTTAATTAGTGTATTATTTTATAGGGGGAATTTGCAAATTTTGAAATTCATATTAACGTTCTGGTATTAGAAAATGATGGATCTGTGTTGGCTGCTGCAATCACAGCGGCAGGACTTGCCCTAATGGATGGATGTATACCTATGTATGATGTGATCGTTGCCACTTCATTGGTTAGTTATATTTTTTACATTGTTAATGAACATACAATGTACACTTGTGTGTGCAAGCAATTGCACTTCTCAAGAAAATAATTAGAAAGAAGTCGTATTATGTTAGGATTAAAAATAGGTAATCAAATTATTATTTTAAAGGTAACATGCTTTAAAATATATTTTACTAAAATAATTAAAAACCGGGGAACAATTTTGAACAGTAACGGTTTGTCTAGCAATAGCTCTCTATTTATTTTCTATGAATATGATATTACCTATGTATATTAAAATATTATGTTTATGTTGAACTAATTTTTGGCAAAAACATCTTATTACAGAATATATTATTGTCATTAACTTATAAGTTAATACGCATACTCTAGAATGATGTGGATTTGTGGTATAAGTATACTCTGTTCAAAATGAGATCAGTACCGGGCGGCAACCAGTTTTCGTTCCACGACGGTCAGACGCCGTCCCTACTACAGGTGCGAGTAGAGTCGTAAAGTCATATGTGCACGATTTGGCCCCCTGGTACTTATCTCATTTTGAACAGAGTATGGTTTAAAATTGAATCAGTCGTGATTCAAATAGTCAAAGTATTTTTTAAGTTCATTGTGTATAGACTATAATAATAAATGTTATGGAAAAAGTTTCAATGACAACACTATAACTAAACTTGTTGTATGCAAAATGTATTCTTTTTCTATAAATATTCAATTTCATCCATAAAAAAAATTGTACATTTATTGTACTTTCAATATTTTTAAATTGCTTTTAGAACACATTTTGGGGAATCTTGTGTTAGATTTTCATGTTTTTTGTTTAAGAAAACAAAAAATTATCAACATTATTAAAAATATTTAAAACTTAATTTGCCGTTATTTATTTTTTAATTAATACAATACCAAATTGATTTTGTCAGATTTTAAATGTGAGACAATTATAAATAATAGATATATTTTTATATCTTTTATACATAAAGTCAGTACATGGTAAAATCAAAACTGATTTCATTCCTCAGGCCATTGCATATTCCTATATTGTTTTCAAATTATAAAGATAACAATAATGGTATTATTAAAATAATAAATCAATTTTTCAATAATTATCTTAACTGTTATTTATAAGTTAATATGCTATACTTTGTTCTTACCGTCAGATTTGAATGATTTAATATCTAATGTCAGTTATATTGCTCATAATATTAAGCAATATAACTAGTTTCACTTATGCTTTTAATATTATTTCATATATTTATGTTAAAATTATTAAAAATGTTTTCTTTTCTTTTATAGGGTATTTACAAAAATAAAATGTTAGTGGATCCAACATATGATGAGGAAACATTGTGCTCATCAAGGATAGACAATGGAGAAAACAGAGGCACTGTCATGTTAGCTTATATGAAGAATTTGCAACAGATTACAGAATTTGCTCAGAATGGTTCAATGGATGTCAACATGTTTCCAGAATACGTACAAACATTGACTAATCAAAATTGTAAACTATACAAAATGGTGATCTCTGCAGCTAGAAAAGATGTTATTGAACATTTTGAAAACGAAACTAAAGAATAATTAAACATCTCAAGACAAATTAATTAATTAAACAATAAGAGTATAAAATATTTTTTTTAAAGCTGTACCTAATTACATACATTTGTATTTGTTTTAATGATCATTGATTTAAATACAATTAAAAACAAATAGTCAAGTTAACAATTTTATTCTAGTGATTTATATAATTATGATAATGAAGTCTTCTTTTTAAATATATATTTTATAAGTATAAATGTATAATACATCATTCCCCCCCTCCATTGTAATTTAATACTCAAAAGATATCTCTCTATTAAATTAAAATTGTATATTAAATTTGTGTTTTGGTATATATAGCTTAGATATTATTATAAAGCCAGTACATACTAATTTATATGTGACTACTGACTACAATCACCCATTCAGAATAATTTGTTATTATTATTATTATGTGTTCCTTTTGCTGGACTGACAATTTGTTTTGGATCAAGTTGGCCAGTAAACATTTTTTTTAATATACCAAGTATGAATAATTTAAAAAAGATGAATATAAAAATTAAATTAAAACATGAATATTCAGTCTTCAGTATTAATCAAATAAACAATTTTTGATAAACATGAGCATTCACATACAGTCAAAACCATGTACGTAATTATATTTACGGACATTAACAGTTCAATCAAGGCATTACACAGTGACACAGATCACATTAAATGCCAATAACCCTTATGTATATTATGTTAATGTTTGAGTACATATTTTTTTATCTTTCACACATTTTACCCATATGCGGCTATAAAATAATCAAGAAAAGAAATGAGCTGATTATTGTTGTCGGTTCAAAAAGTGTGCTACACCAGAAACAAAATCCTGCATAATATACATCATAATCCTAGCACTCATGGTTAATTGTTATATTAGCATACAACATAACAATTAATAATGATAATAACTATAAATTAATTATTTTGCTTAAATTAAAATCTATAGTAATAAGGTAGGTACTGATAAAAATTAGGTAAGTATATAATATTATATAATATAATATTCCATATTCAACGATTCAAAATGTATTTCTTAAATTGTATATTATTAATATTTATTGTAAAATAAATTGAAAAAATTGATTCTTAATACATATATTATTTTATATTTTAGATTTTGAAGTTAGTTAAACGATAAATCATTAACCCGAAAAATATTGATAGTTCATAAGATTATTCATCAGGTTTCTCTGGTGGAGGCCCACAAGGCTGCAACATTTTCTCCATTAAATTGAATCGTACTCTTGCTTTAGCTTCGTTCTCAGCAATTCCAAACCAATTCAATAAATCATAATGGCCAAGGTATGAAGCACACGAGTCACGGTGTTGATTTACTTGCCATTCAAACTTGGTGGTATCTGCATGGCCTGTACCTATGTATTTTGACTGAAGGTGCTCCAATTGACTGTGAATATTGTATCGGTCACCCATGATGATCTTTGAAATAAAACAACAATACAGTAAGTAAATAACAATGAAAATACATACTTTTGTAAACAACTAAATTTGGTTTAAATGGGATATGGCAATATGATACATAATAAATTTTCGTCTTAAACTCATAACTCGAGTATACATTTTTAAAAGTTCTTTATTAGTCTCGACAGGCTGAGTATAATTATGCAGTGGTACTCGATCTAGATGTTCTTCGTCAATGTTAATAGTCTGTGGCAACTCAATTTCTGACCAAACTAGTTTTCTTAGTTCAACACTGTGTTTTCTTTGTAAAGGAAGTAATACATATGCCCCAAAAACTGTGTCAGAATATGATACACTTACATAATGTTCACATAGTGTTTTGTAAAAGTCATAGAAGGATTCAATCCCTTGTATAGGATCTTTAAAATTCAAATTATCATTTTGGGCTGCATATACATGCCAAATTTGATTCAATATTGATTTAACCTCATGAAAAATTGTACCACGACGACCACACATAAATGTACAAGCTACACGGCAATAACGAGCGGCCAATGGAGTTTGTTCACAAACTTCTGGATAATGTGTTTCCATGAACAGTACATTAGCTAATGATTCTTTAAGAAGTGATTCACCTTCTTTTGAGCTTTTAAAAAATTCAGTCTCATGAATCTTCAAAATTGGTAAAAACAACCAATCCTTTGGTAAAATAGGATCCAGTTCAGTAATTAATATGCTTGCACAAGTGCTTTTGTTATTGGGTATAAGTATCTCATAGAATGATTTTAAAATTTCAAAATTGCTTTCATACTTAATACTTTCTACGAAATGACTGTTAAAATACAATTTTAAAGTATAATACAATTCTTCAGCCATATGTTTAGGTATGAATGACATAAGTGTTATGGCAATTTTTTGGGTTAAGTCTACTTCAAATTGAACGTTTGCCAAAGCTTTTAGTAAGTTAACTAAAAAAATGATTTCGTATCTGCAGTACCAATGTGATACATCTATAGACGATTTCATTAGTTTATTTAAATACGTCCAAAACTGATTAGGGATATTAAAATGTCTGGGATTATTGGATAAGAATTTCATAAGTCCAATTAACATGAACAAAGGCTCTCCTCCATATAATGATATATTTATAAATCCAAGACTGGGATAGCATTTTGGACTATTGTTCACATAATTGCTCATTAACCATGATTTTTCATACAGTATTTCACAAATTTTTCCAAAATGTTTATTTAAATATTCAACTGCTTTCAAAGATATAGAATCAAATTTCAAGTTCTTAGAACTGAGAACAGAGAAGCAGTTACCGATTAGTTTTGAAGTTTCAAAATTAGGTAGATCAGAGCTACTTAATAGTCTGGCTAAAATTATTTCTGTAAGCTGATACACTGGATCGATATAGATTTTACCAAAATTTCTCAAGGCTGAATCAATTAGACTTAAACTTGCTGACATTAAAGACAAGTCAGTTTTTGTTAAATCTGCACTAAGTCCAACTGAGCGATCAACAAATTTTAATACAAGATTGGCTACTTCGGTAATTGTTTGACCAGCCAACTTATATTCAAAAAATGTCTGCCACAAGTATAGACATTCTAGTAGCAATGGAGTTTTTGTCGGATTATTTATGTACTTAAATATAGAATCTAGGATTTTCATTTCCAATAGTTTTAAAGCACATTTAACTGACTGACTACTGATTACACGAGTGAGGAATACAAAGGTTTCTGATAGACCATCAGAATGTAAGTTAGTAAAAACTAAACTATACAAATGCTTGTACAAATTTGTCTCAACAACTAAAAATGCATATTTTTCTCCTCGGGAAGCAATGCCAGTTAAAATTTCTGTTATGTCTAAAAGACAGCCAGGTCCTATATTCATATTGAAAACAACATACTGTAATCTTAAAATTAAGTCAGTTCTCAGAGCTCCTTGCACAAGATCTAATACTATCAGATCATAATCAGAAGATTTATCTAATTCATTTTGATTGATTTCTGCATCTGAAACTGTATAAACGGGTAAAGCAATGTCACAATTACATCCAGATAAACCAGTTAACATTGCACGGTCAGATTTTCTGGAAAATAAATTTCCTATAGCTTTTAATGCATTTGTAATAATTGCGATATTAGTGTCATCTAATGAAATTCTCAACAGTACAAACATACCAGATTCCATTAGAGAACATGAAAGAGGTTTGTCTAAAACTGAATCATAGGAACAAGCATTATTGATAAGTTTTGACAACACATCTAAGGCTAATATTCTTTGAGGAGCATGGTTTTTACGAAGAAAAGAATAGAGTTCATCTATAGTATATCCAGGACGATGTTGTTCTTCACCGTGATGATGTAATCCGTCAACAGTAGTTTTATTTTCGATTATGTAGGGCAACAGTTTTCCATCAAGACCAAAACGAGCAGCATAAACATCAATAACTTTGTTTTGATTTTCAACGTTCACATCACCAGTCCATCCAAGTTTTTCTTCTTCAATTACATCCATATTTAGACCATTGTTAACTAGATCTTTCATATAAGATAAATGTTTTATTTTATCTTCTTTTATCTTATTTTGGGTATTGACCAATTTTACTCTATCGCTGTCCTTTTGTTTGAGATCATACTTCCCGTGTGTGCAGTCATTGTTTCGTTTAGACTTTAAAAATTCAATTAATTTGCCATCCATGCTATTTATCAATTCATTTTTTGCATTTAATAACTCTTCGTCACTCATACTAGTAAGTTTTTGTACGTTTTCTTTGTGTATATCACTGGCTTCAGGGCCACTCAGTATAACACTGGTATCTCCGAAAGAAGTTTTGCAGAGTTTGGGTTCAAGAGACAAATTCGTTTGTTGTTCTATTCGTTTTTGCATTTTTAAAGCAAACAGACTGGGTTTCCGCTCATTGGTAGTCATTTTAACCTATTTATAATGATTATAAATTTCAGAAAAAAGTTATGTTTATGAAACTAATAGTGATTAGGTAGGTATTATTGCATAAGTGAAAAAGAATATAATAGTATTGGTTTACCTGTTTAGTGTCTTAGAATTTAATATTTATTGACTGTTAAATATTTAAAACTTGTACAACTTATATTTTATGGTCTGTCTTCGGTGATTGTAAATTTTAATATCGTATAATATAATATACAGTAGTACAGGATACAGACATACAGTAAGTATACACTGTACTATTCACGGACAGTAAAAAAAAAAGAAAAATGGCTTATCTATAATATCTGTATATCACTAGAAAACACAATTTAAGCTGATATACCTTAAATTTAAATATATATATATCTTAAATCGTGCTGGAATATAAACAATTTATATCAGTATATCATGGAACAAAAATATCATATCCGTTGGACACGAAATAAACAACAAAATTACATTATCACTCACCGCCGAATTTAATTATATTTAAATTTTTATTGATTAATGAAATTCATTTCCAATGGACAATGTTTAATCAAGCATACATTCAATACATACAATTGAAACTATCTAGAAATATTGTATCCAAGAATATAATATATTCTCCTCTAAGTAAGTACCTATAATAAACATAATATATTTCTTTGAAATAGATACAATATTACAATAGTCAATAACACAGATGTGTATATATATACTATAACGCCTGCCACCATATTATTGGGTACAATATCCTAAAACATTTTTCTTATAAACGTGTTGTTATGGTAGCCATTGATAATTATACTTAATATTATATAAAAATATAAATAATTTCGATAGGTAGGTAATGTCGCCATCCTGAGATTTCGGTAGAGAATCCTCTTAGGAAATTCAAATCAAAATTGTTTTTGGGTGTACAAAATGTTAGTAAAACTCGCATCACAAAATGTATATATGATAGTTTCAATACAACTTATCATTTACCAGGCCACCATTGTTAGTGATTTTTATTTTTTTTTGTCTACAATACTATGGATCTAAATTTACGTGATAATACTAAAGATCGGATTCAATTGCGTTAAAATGTGTAAAAATTGCACTAAAAATATATCAAAATTGCAATGAAAATATATCAAAAATGCAGTAATAGGTATATCAATATGTTAAAACTGCAATGGAAATACATTATAAATTTATAAAGTTATATAATAAAATCATAAAATATAATATATGATTGTTAATTAGGTACTTAATTAAAAAATATGATGGACATTAACAAATTACATAGTTATAAAATTGTATAAAACAAACATAATAATATTAAAAGTTAATTTAAAATCAAAAAATTACGTTTTACAAAATCTTATATTTGAAGAGCTTTGTTATTAATTAATGTGGTATCAATAGAATTAAAAATATGAAAAAAAAAAATTCATCAAATAATTTTAATTTTAAGATAGTATTGAATTTCTCCTCTGCAGCAACAAGGATTTATACATCTGAATATAAATTTCCTTCACTCTATTCCGCGGACTAAGATATTATGCAGGACTGGACACGAGATAATTATTGTGGTTACGAAATGTTGTACGTTGGACGGAGTACGCAGAAATTTGCCTTTGTATCGGTACTAACGCCATCTATCTGGCTGTCTTATAAGCATAATGTCACCAGACGTGCCGCACTGAACGTCAGGATGGTAAAATATTACATGTGTATAAAGTGCGTCAAATTGAAAACGCTATTAGGTATGGAATATCAACTTAAGCGACTTAAATTGACTGCTTTTAAAACAAATTATATTAATTTGTCTTATTCATCAACTAAGACTGTTTTTATTTAATGCTTCAGATCAAACTATGACGGTCTTATTTTTTGACATCTATGGTTATTATAGTATGATAAATTAAAAATGTATAACTTTTAAAAAGTATTTATAGATACTTTCAAATACTTTTTCTTTTTTTTTTCAATGTGTTATACCTTTTTACCTAGACCTTATGTTCTTATTGATAAATTTAATCATTAGAGTAAGAATGCAGCATTTTTTGGTCTTTGGAGTATGTAGCATCAAATACCATAACTTAGGCCTCGATGCTGGATGATCCTTCCCCACAGAAATCAAAATTAGTAAAAAGTACCCAAATTTTTTTTAATCCTCTAAATTTCAAAGCATAGTTTTGAATTTCTCTTGACTCTTGAGTCTCAACGCTCTAATGCAGTATTGCATAAACAATTTATTAAATTGAATGGTCCATTCGGTCCGATCGTGTGCCACTAAATCTTGTATAAGGGACCATTAGCTCACTACATCGATTCATTATTCATTAAGTGTTTAGTGCAACCCGGCACTAGAGTAGTTTTATATCAAGTTATAGTTTTGGCAGTTTTGCCATTAAAACTAAAAATAATATTATTGTCAATGTTGCGAGATGCCGAAAAAAATGGACTCGCAACAAAAATACAACTGAATAACATATTATACATACAGAGTTCCTTGTTATTAGTTTTATAGATTTGAATACTCTGAATAATATTCTATTTTGAAATATGAATTAAAATTAATGGTCTAATTCAAAGAAGTAAGAAAATTGAAAACTGATGACGATGTCATAATATAATATCTATATCATCTATGGCAAACGTCAATAATCCTGGTCATTCGTTGGAAACGATTCACAGTTCTAATAATTTCAATGAACAAAAAAAAATTATTAGACCAACAATGAACAATAATTTTGTACCTATACAACATTTATTCATATATTTCATTCTGCTCAAGTTAATTTCATAAAATATCTCAATACTAATTTCGTTTGAACATAAACATCTTGGTGCCATATTAATTTTTTTCTAAATTTAATTTTCTTACTCCTCAAAAAGTATTTGCCTGCGGGCTCAAACGATCCCCTTCAAACATTTTTTTTCTTAATTTAAATATTAATGATTTATTTATATAGATTTTTTAAACATAAACATCCAGGTGCCGTATTAATTTTTTTCTAAATTTAATTTTCTTACTCCTTAAAAGTAGTTGCCTGCGGGCTCCCACTTTCCTCTTCCATATTTTTTTTTATCAATTTAATTCTTGTAGATATTTCTAAACCTAATTTGAAAGATCATAAACTTAGTGCATATAACTTTTTTCTAAATTAAATTTTCTTACTCCTGAAAAAGTATTTGCCTGCGGGCTCAAAAAGTTCCCCTTCAAAAATGTTTTTATCAATTTAAAAATTAATTATTTACTAACATAGATTTTTTAAACAAACAACGTTGTGCCATATCAATTTTTTTTCTCACTCCTTAAAAATTATGAGCCAGCGGGCTTCAACGTTCCCCTTCATAATTTTTTTTCTAAATTTAAATATTAATGATTTACTTATATAGATTTTTTAAACATAAACATCCAGGTGCCATATAAATTTTTTCTAAATTTAATTTTCTTACTCCTTAAAAAGTATTTGCCTGCGGGCTCTAACGTTCCCCTTCAAAAATGTTTTTATCAATTTAAAAATTAATTATTTACTAACATAGATTTTTTAAACAAACAACGTTGTGCCATATCAATTTTTTTTCTCACTCCTTAAAAATTATGAGCCAGCGGGCTTCAACGTTCCCCTTCAAAAATTGTTTTTATCAATTTAAATATTTATGACTTTCTTTTATAGATTTTTTAAACAAAAACATTTGGGTGCCATATAATTTTTTTCTAAATTTCATTTTTATTCTCCTTAGAAAGTATTTACTCGCGGATTCCAACCTTCCCCTTTTAATCCGCCTTAGCAGCGGGCTCCAACGTTCCCCTTTATACATATTTTTTTCTGAATTTAATTATTAATGATTTTTTTATATAGATTATTTGAACATCAACAACCTTGTGCCATATCAACTTTTTTTTCTCACTCCTTTTAAAGTATTTGCCTGCATGCTGCAATGTTCTTCTTCAAAAACTTTTTTTAAATACATTTTTTAAACTTTACTTTAACAACCTTATACAGGTTATTCCATATACATTTCTTAACATATTTTCTTGCTCTTTAAAAAGCATTTGCTTGCAGGCTCTCACGTTTTCTTCCAAATTTTTTTTATCAATTAAAATCTTGTAGATATTTCTAAACCAAATTTTGAAACATCATTACCTACCTAACCTTTTTTCTCACTCCTTAATATGTATTTGCCCGTGGGCTCCAGAGTTCCCCTTCACAAAGGGGCATTTTTTTAAAATATTTAATATTTAATGCATGGTAATATCTGGTACTTAATTTCAATTACACTAATAATTATATACATTCAAATTTATTAATAACAATTCAACGTGCTCGCTGTCCGCTGCCCGCTCCTTGTGTCTGAATTGCTTAGCGTTTTATACCATAAGATTAAAATAGAATATTATCTAAATCTACGTTTTTCTATTTATTACTTTGGTCACGGTTAGGTATATCAAATTATTATCATTGTTATCATTAAATATTTAGTGTCTGCTTGGAGGTTTCGCTTTTATGACTACTAACGACTACCTTCACTGCTAGGCGTACCGAACAAACTCACTAAATGACTCCGTAGGGTTAGGGTTGAGCAGAAGAGAACAGGTGAGCACAGGTGTTTTAATAAATGAACGAAACCAATAACAACGTAGTTTACGTCAAAATCGGCGATTTTATTATTCACAAAATAATCAACAAAACAAAAATCAAATGGTACGATAGGGCGCACACGTGGTTATGCCAAAAAACCGTTTACAACGGCAATGTAAGTTAATATGCAACTTACAAGCAGTATCTGAAGCACAGATTATGTTATGAAAATGTCTAGAAACATGTCTTTCTATCTCCTAACCTTTCTAAAACCTAAATTTTTAAATTTGAACGATGATGGATGATCCTTCCCCATAGAAATCAAAATTAGTAAAAATATACAATTTTTTTGCAGTCCTCTAAATTTCAAAGCATACTCTTGAATTTCTCTTGAGTCTCAACGCTTTGATGCGGTGTTGCACCAACAAT
>JANEHU010003193.1:0-14980 GCA_027563435.1 Nasonovia ribisnigri | reverse complement strand
ATAATGTACTATATTTTGACAAACAAAACATAGACGAACTAGAATTCGATATAAATCCGAAACTAACCCAATCACAACAGGCACAATTAAAAATAATTTTAAATACATATACTGATTGCTTTGCCAAACACTCAATGGAACTGGGGGCGATAGACGTGGGAGATGTACCTATACCAACAATAACAACAGAACCTGTTAATTTACCACCATATAGATTAGCGTTGACAGAACAACAGGAACTACAGAGGCAAATTAATGAATTATTAAAATTCGGTCTAATAACTCCATCTATTTCCTCATATGCTAGCCCGGCATTTCTAGTGAACAAAGCAGACGGTTCAAAGCGATTAGTGATCGATTATAGAAAATTAAATAAACAAGTACCACATCAAAAATTTTCCAATAACTCACATGCAAACAGTTTTTGATTGTTTAGAAGGAGCAAAGTTTTTTAATATAATGGACATGCAACAGGGCTTTCTAAATATTCTATTAGGAACAACAGACAGGTACAAATTAGCATTTATAACACCATTTGGACTGTATGAATGGACACGATTCCCATTTGGTTATAAAAATTCACCACGACAATTTTCAAAAGCAGTAGCAAAAACTCTCGCCGGATTATTATATGTTTGAACTATTAACTACGTTGATGATATTATAAATTACGCAAAAACATTTGATGACTTATTAACAATACTACAAAAATTATTACAACGAATAAGAGAGTCGGGATTTAAATTAAAAGTTACAAAGTGTAAATTTGGATATTTCGAACTTAAGATACTCGGACAAATAGTAAATCAGGACGGAGTTAAACCAAATCCCGAAGGTCTGGCTGCAATAAAACAATTTCCAACCCCCAAAACAATAAAACAAACACGGAGTTTCTTAGGTTTGTGCAATTTTTTTAGAAAATTTATCCCTCGATTTGCAGAATTAATTTCACCGATAACTGATCTAACACGGGGACATTATGCCACAAAAAAATCACCTATAAAATGGTCTACATTACATCAAAATGCATTTGAAAAACAAAAAAACCAACTAACTAGTCCACCCCTTTTAAAACACTTTAACCCGGATTTACGTATAATAATATGGACAGATGCAAGCAAAATCGGTATAGCAGGAACTTTACTCCAAAAATCAGATGAAGATAAACAACTGCACCCTGTTAGTGTGCCACTTTAGTTCTCCTCTAAGGGAGAATGTTGGCCATAGGCCTTACAATTATGACGTGTGTGTTCTAATATGTATAGGTTAGCATTTAATCGTAAATACAGTAGATTTCGTATTACATATATAGGTGTCATGTAACATATTTATATTTATAATTGTTACAGTGGTGATGTTAGTCACTGGTGAGTAGGTTTCATAGTAGTCGACGCCATGTGTTTGTGCATATCCTTTTGCTACCAATCGTGCCTTGTAACGGTATATCTTTCCGTTCCCATCCTTTTTGATTTTATATGTCCATTTACACCCTATTGCTTTCTTTCCTTCTGGCAATTCAACAAGTGACCATGTTTGATTTTTATTTAATGATTTTATTTCTTCGTTCATTGCTTGTTCCCATTCAGCAGACTCATTCCCATTGATCGCTTCTTCATATGAAAATGGTTCACAAGTATTTTCTATTGTCAAGGCGTGGGCTGTATAGTAGTCTTTAGTCCATGTAGGTGGTCGTTTTTCTCTCTTTGGACGTTCAAGAAACGTTTTGTTCAAATCAGTATCGGAATCATGGCAACTTTCTTCTTCTGTGCTGGTCTCTGTTGTATATTGATTGGTGTCAGCTGATTTTATTTTTCTTTCTTCGGGAGCTTGGTCGCTTTCTATATATACTTGTATAGGATCGTTTGTCTTGTTGGTCTCATCAAATTTAATATTCCTACCATTGACAATTTTTCTGTTCTTAGGGTCCCATAACCGATATCCGTGAGTGTTATATCCTATCAAAGTAAATAGTTCAGATTTTTCATCAAATTTATTTCTAGTGTGATTGGGTTTAAGTAAGTAGGCTTTGCATCCAAATACGCGCAAGTTGCTTACATCTGGCTTAGAGCCAAACCACATTTCAGCTGGAGTAACATTATTTAAAGCAGTTGTGTACGACCTGTTCAATAGATATGTAGCTGTCTGTATTGCTTCATTCCACATTTCTTTTGGGAGGTTGCTTTCGATAAGTAAAGATCGACCTTTTTCACATATAGTTCTATTCAACCTCTGCATGTCCATTTTGTTGCGGGGTGTAAGGTGATGTGTATTGAATTTGAATTCCCTTCCCCTCACAGAACTCTCTAAAAGCCTTTGATGTGTACTCACCGCCATTGTCGCATCTGAGTTTGGACATCTTAGTGCTGAAGTGGGCTGTGGCGAATGCTTCAAATATCTTTAACTTGTTTAAGGTATCAGATTTCTCCTTTATCGGGTATACTATAGCAAAGTGTGTGAAATCATCAATAAAAGACACATAGTAACGCTCACCTGACCAGCTGATAGGAGTGATTGGTCCGCACACATCTGTATGTACCAACTGCAGTGGACGTGTTGCTCTTGTGCGTGTGCCGTGAAATGGGTTTGCGGATTGTTTTCCCTTTGTGCATACCGAGCATCCAGATGTGGAGTAGTCTCTTCCTATTTTTAATCCATCAACGATTTTTGATAGCTTTTTCATGTAATTGTCTGATAAGTGGCCAAGTCGCCTATGCCATAGTGGGGTATCATTAATAATGCGCATGTCGGTTCTTGGTGCCGAGAGTGCAGAGTTAGGCAGTTGTGGATCAATATCAAACACTAACTCGTATAAATTACCTTTCCTCATTCCGGATGCTATTACATTACCTTTGTTTTTGATAGAAACTTTACCGTTGTTTATAATTATCTCCATGCCAGCCTTTTCAATTTTTCCTGCGGACAACAAGTTTCGTCGTAACTTTGGAACGAATAATACATCTTTGATGGTAAACTTGCAGATATTTGAGCTTGAGTTAAATGAACAATCAATTTCACCGGTGTGTGTTGCGCACATGTGTTGATTAGATTTTGCTACTCCGATGAAAATGTTATTGGAAAGAGGTCTTGATCGTGATAACAGACTTTTATCATTGATAAGGTTAGGTTAGGTTAGGTTAGGATAATTACCATATTAAATAAAATGTTCATAATTCTTGATAGTGACAATCAACAGCAAGTTTTGATGTCAGCGCATTAATCATAAACTGTAAAATAAATGAATATAATTAGTTAATTGTATTTACATTGAGTTACTTGTAAATTATTGATATGACTATTTTATTAAGCATCATTTAGTTATGATTCCTAAAATATACTTTCATTATTATTGCGCAATGTTAAATCCAGGAGTCTAAACTTTATAAATAAATGAATTTATATGAGATATTTATGAAAGAATAATCCAATAATTCAATCAATTTTTTAGTTTACCATTGAACACAATATAGAAATGTGTAGAATAGAACCATAGATTAAATACATAATACAAGAATACTGAATATACAGTTTAAGAATTTATTTAGAGATTATTTTGCATTTTAAAATAATAAGATCAACAGAAATATTATAAATTATATTTGATGTACAATGCCTATGAGATTTGTTAACACAGAAGATTTTAATAAAGTCATATTCAAAATGAATCAAAAATAATTTTTATATTAAAAAAATAGGACAAGATTATCATATATTGAACTGAACTTATGGTTAACAGAATAATTAATAATTTATGAACATAAATTAGGTATGATTCCTACAGTATACTGGATTTCGACTGCGCATAGATTTCGTTATTTTTACTAGTTTGAATGTAACATTCTTATGTCTAAACTTTATAAATAAATACATTTAAATGAAATATTTATGAAAGATTTATCCATAATCGAAACTATTTTTAGTTGACCTTCAAAACACTATAGAAATGTTTAGTATACAACCATAGATTAAATACATAATACAAGCATACTGAATATACAGTTTAAGAATTTATTTAGAGATCATTTTGCATTTTAAAACAATGAGATCATCTGAAATATTGTAAATTATATTTGATATACAATGTCTATGAAATTTGTTAACACAGAAGATTTTAATAAAGTCATATTCAAAATGAATCAAAAATAATTTTTATATTAAAAAAATAGGACAAGATTATCATATATTGAACTGAACTTATGGTTAACAGAAAAATTAATAATTTATGAACATAAATTAGGTATGATTCCTACAGTATACTGGATTTCCACTGCGCATAGATTTCGTTATTTTTACTAGTTTGAATGTAACATTCTTATGTCTAAACTTTATAAATAAATACATTTAAATGAAATATTTATGAAAGATTTATCCATAATCGAAACTATTTTTAGTTGACCTTCAAAGAACTATAGAAATGTTTAGTATACAACCATATATTAAATACATAATACAAGCATACTGAATATACAGTTTAAGAATTTATTTAGAGATCATTTTGCATTTTAAAATAATAAGATCAACAGAAATATTGTAAATTATATTTGATATACAATGTCTATGAAATTTGTAAACAAAATAAGTGTTTTATAAACTCTTATTCAAAATGAATCAAAAATAATTCTTATATTTAAAAATTAGGGTAAAGTTATCATATTATATTGAATTGAAGTTTTCTTTTGATCGTTTAAGTTGTGAATTTATAATCAATAATCAATTTACTTATACACTTTTATACATAAGAATAATAAATTATCAGTATTTATGATATTAGTTCAACAGGATGAATGCATTTCAAAAAACGACAATCACTTATGATAATTACCATATTAAATAAAATGTTCATAATTCTTGATAGTGACAATCAACAGCAAGTTTTGATGTCAGCGCATTAATCATAAACTGTAAAATAAATGAATATAATTAGTTAATTGTATTTACATTGAGTTACTTGTAAATTATTGATATGACTATTTTATTAAGCATCATTTAGTTATGATTCCTAAAATATACTTTCATTATTATTGCGCAATGTTAAATCCAGGAGTCTAAACTTTATAAATAAATGAATTTATATGAGATATTTATGAAAGAATAATCCAATAATTCAATCAATTTTTTAGTTTACCATTGAACACAATATAGAAATGTGTAGAATAGAACCATAGATTAAATACATAATACAAGAATACTGAATATACAGTTTAAGAATTTATTTAGAGATTATTTTGCATTTTAAAATAATAAGATCAACAGAAATATTATAAATTATATTTGATGTACAATGCCTATGAGATTTGTTAACACAGAAGATTTTAATAAAGTCATATTCAAAATGAATCAAAAATAATTTTTATATTAAAAAAATAGGACAAGATTATCATATATTGAACTGAACTTATGGTTAACAGAATAATTAATAATTTATGAACATAAATTAGGTATGATTCCTACAGTATACTGGATTTCCACTGCGCATAGATTTCGTTATTTTTACTAGTTTGAATGTAACATTCTTATGTCTAAACTTTATAAATAAATACATTTAAATGAAATATTTATGAAAGAATAATCCAATAATTCAATCAATTTTTTTAGTTTACCCTTGAACACAATATAGAAATGTTTAGAATAGAACCATAGGTAGATTAAATACATAATACAAGCATACTGAATATACAGTTTAAGAATTTATTTAGAGATCATTTTGCATTTTAAAACAATGAGATCATCTGAAATATTGTAAATTATATTTGATATACAATGTCTATGAAATTTGTAAACAAAATAAGTGTTTTATAAACTCTTATTCAAAATGAATCAAAAATAATTCTTATATTTAAAAATTAGGGTAAAGTTATCATATTATATTGAATTGAAGTTTTCTTTTAATCGTTTAAGTTGTGAATTTATAATCAATAATCAATTTACTTATACACTTTTATACATAAGAATAATAAATTATCAGTATTTATGATATTAGTTCAACAGGATGAATGCATTTCAAAAAACGACAATCACTTATGATAATTACCATATTAAATAAAATGTTCATAATTCTTGATAGTGACAATCAACAGCAAGTTTTGATGTCAGCGCATTAATCATAATCTGCAAAATAAATGAATTAATTAGTTAATTGTATTTACATTGAGTTACTTGTAAATTATTGATATGACTATTTTATTAAGCATCATTTAGTTATGATTCCTAAAATATACTTTCATTATTATTGCGCAATGTTAAATCCAGGAGTCTAAACTTTATAAATAAATGAATTTATATGAAATATTTATGAAAGAATAATCCAATAATTCAATCTATTTTTTAGTTTACCCTTGAATACAATATAGAAATGTGTAGAATAGAACCATAGATTAAATACATAATACAAGAATACTGAATATACAATTTAAGAATTTATTTAGAGATTATTTTGCATTTTAAAATAATAAGATCAACAGAAATATTATAAATTATATTTGATGTACAATGCCTATGAGATTTGTTAACACAGAAGATTTTAATAAAGTCATATTCAAAATGAATCAAAAATAATTTTTATATTAAAAAAATAGGACAAGATTATCATATATTGAACTGAACTAATGGTTAACAGAAAAATTAATAATTTATGAACATAAATTAGGTATGATTCCTACAGTATACTGGATTTCGACTGCGCATAGATTTCGTTATTTTTACTAGTTTGAATGTAACATTCTTATGTCTAAACTTTATAAATAAATACATTTAAATGAAATATTTATGAAAGATTTATCCATAATCGAAACTATTTTTAGTTGACCTTCAAAACACTATAGAAATGTTTAGTATACAACCATAGATTAAATACATAATACAAGCATACTGAATATACAGTTTAAGAATTTATTTAGAGATCATTTTGCATTTTAAAACAATGAGATCATCTGAAATATTGTAAATTATATTTGATATACAATGTCTATGAAATTTGTAAACAAAATAAGTGTTTTATAAACTCTTATTCAAAATGAATCAAAAATAATTCTTATATTTAAAAATTAGGGTAAAGTTATCATATTATATTGAATTGAAGTTTTCTTTTTATCGTTTAAGTTGTGAATTTATAATCAATAATCAATTTACTTATACACTTTTATACATAAGAATAATAAATTATCAGTATTTATGATATTAGTTCAACAGGATGAATGCATTTCAAAAAACGACAATCACTTATGATAATTACCATATTAAATAAAATGTTCATAATTCTTGATAGTGATAATCAACAGCAAGTTTTGATGTCAGTGCATTAATCATAAACTGTAAAATAAATGAATATAATTAGTTAATTGTATTTACATTGAGTTACTTGTAAATTATTGATATGACTATTTTATTAAGCATCATTTAGTTATGATTCCTAAAATATACTTTCATTATTATTGCGCAATGTTAAATCCAGGAGTCTAAACTTTATAAATAAATGAATTTATATGAGATATTTATGAAAGAATAATCCAATAATTCAATCAATTTTTTAGTTTACCATTGAACACAATATAGAAATGTGTAGAATACAACCATAGATTAAATACATAATACAAGAATACTGAATATACAGTTTAAGAATTTATTTAGAGATTATTTTGCATTTTAAAATAATAAGATCAACAGAAATATTATAAATTATATTTGATGTACAATGCCTATGAGATTTGTTAACACAGAAGATTTTAATAAAGTCATATTCAAAATGAATCAAAAATAATTTTTATATTAAAAAAATAGGACAAGATTATCATATATTGAACTGAACTTATGGTTAACAGAAAAATTAATAATTTATGAACATAAATTAGGTATGATTCCTACAGTATACTGGATTTCCACTGCGCATAGATTTCGTTATTTTTACTAGTTTGAATGTAACATTCTTATGTCTAAACTTTATAAATTAATACATTTAAATGAAATATTTATGAAAGAATTATCCATAATCGAAACTATTTTTAGTTGACCTTACAATACACTATAGAAATGTTTAGTATACAACCATAGATTAAATACATAATACAAGCATACTGAATATACAGTTTAAGAATTTATTTAGAGATCATTTTGCATTTTAAAACAATGAGATCATCTGAAATATTGTAAATTATATTTGATATACAATGTCTATGAAATTTGTAAACAAAATAAGTGTTTTATAAACTCTTATTCAAAATGAATCAAAAATAATTCTTATATTTAAAAATTAGGGTAAAGTTATCATATTATATTGAATTGAAGTTTTCTTTTGATCGTTTAAGTTGTGAATTTATAATCAATAATCAATTTACTTATACACTTTTATACATAAGAATAATAAATTATCAGTATTTATGATATTAGTTCAACAGGATGAATGCATTTCAAAAAACGACAATCACTTATGATAATTACCATATTAAATAAAATGTTCATAATTCTTGATAGTGACAATCAACAGCAAGTTTTGATGTCAGCGCATTAATCATAATCTGCAAAATAAATGAATTAATTAGTTAATTGTATTTAAATTGAGTTACTTGTAAATTATTGATATGACTATTTTATTAAGCATCATTTAGTTATGATTCCTAAAATATACTTTCATTATTATTGCGCAATGTTAAATCCAGGAGTCTAAACTTTATAAATAAATGAATTTATATGAGATATTTATGAAAGAATAATCCAATAATTCAATCAATTTTTTAGTTTACCATTGAACACAATATAGAAATGTGTAGAATACAACCATAGATTAAATACATAATACAAGAATACTGAATATACAGTTTAAGAATTTATTTAGAGATTATTTTGCATTTTAAAATAATAAGATCAACAGAAATATTATAAATTATATTTGATGTACAATGCCTATGAGATTTGTTAACACAGAAGATTTTAATAAAGTCATATTCAAAATGAATCAAAAATAATTTTTATATTTAAAAAATAGGACAAGATTATCATATATTGAACTGAACTTATGGTTAACAGAAAAATTAATAATTTATGAACATAAATTAGGTATGATTCCTACAGTATACTGGATTTCCACTGCGCATAGATTTCGTTATTTTTACTAGTTTGAATGTAACATTCTTATGTCTAAACTTTATAAATTAATACATTTAAATGAAATATTTATGAAAGAATTATCCATAATCGAAACTATTTTTAGTTGACCTTACAATACACTATAGAAATGTTTAGTATACAACCATAGATTAAATACATAATACAAGCATACTGAATATACAGTTTAAGAATTTATTTAGAGATCATTTTGCATTTTAAAACAATGAGATCATCTGAAATATTGTAAATTATATTTGATATACAATGTCTATGAAATTTGTAAACAAAATAAGTGTTTTATAAACTCTTATTCAAAATGAATCAAAAATAATTCTTATATTTAAAAATTAGGGTAAAGTTATCATATTATATTGAATTGAAGTTTTCTTTTGATCGTTTAAGTTGTGAATTTATAATCAATAATCAATTTACTTATACACTTTTATACATAAGAATAATAAATTATCAGTATTTATGATATTAGTTCAACAGGATGAATGCATTTCAAAAAACGACAATCACTTATGATAATTACCATATTAAATAAAATGTTCATAATTCTTGATAGTGACAATCAACAGCAAGTTTTGATGTCAGCGCATTAATCATAATCTGCAAAATAAATGAATTAATTAGTTAATTGTATTTACATTGAGTTACTTGTAAATTATTGATAAAACTATTTTATTAAGCATCATTTAGTTATGATTCCTAAAATATATATTCATTATTATTGCGCAATGTTAAATCCTGGAGTCTAAACTTTATAAATAAATGAATTTATATGAAATATTTATGAAAGAATAATCCAATAATTCAATCTATTTTTTAGTTTACCCTTGAATACAATATAGAAATGTGTAGAATAGAACCATAGATTAAATACATAATACAAGAATACTGAATATACAGTTTAAGAATTTATTTAGAGATTATTTTGCATTTTAAAATAATAAGATCAACAGAAATATTATAAATTATATTTGATGTACAATGTCTATGAAATTTGATAAACAACACAGAAGATTTTAATAAAGTCATATTCAAAATGAATCAAAAATAATTTTTATATTAAAAAAATAGGAAAAGATTATCATATATTGAACTGAACTTATTGTTAACAGAAAAATTCATAATTTATGTACATAAATTAGGTATGATTCCTACAGTATACTGGATATCCACTGTGCATTGATTTTGTTATTTTTACTAGTTTGAATGTAACATTCTTATGACTAAACTTTATAAATTAATACATTTAAATGAAATATTTATGAAAGAATAATCCAATAATTCAATCAATTTTTTTAGTTTACCCTTGAACACAATATAGAAATGTTTAGAATAGAACCATAGGTAGATTAAATACATAATACAAGCATACTGAATATACAGTTTAAGAATTTATTTAGAGATCATTTTGCATTTTAAAACAATGAGATCATCTGAAATATTGTAAATTATATTTGATATACAATGTCTATGAAATTTGTAAACAAAATAAGTGTTTTATAAACTCTTATTCAAAATGAATCAAAAATAATTCTTATATTTAAAAATTAGGGTAAAGTTATCATATTATATTGAATTGAAGTTTTCTTTTAATCGTTTAAGTTGTGAATTTATAATCAATAATCAATTTACTTATACACTTTTATACATAAGAATAATAAATTATCAGTATTTATGATATTAGTTCAACAGGATGAATGCATTTCAAAAAACGACAATCACTTATGATAATTACCATATTAAATAAAATGTTCATAATTCTTGATAGTGACAATCAACAGCAAGTTTTGATGTCAGCGCATTAATCATAAACTGTAAAATAAATGAATATAATTAGTTAATTGTATTTACATTGAGTTACTTGTAAATTATTGATATGACTATTTTATTAAGCATCATTTAGTTATGATTCCTAAAATATACTTTCATTATTATTGCGCAATGTTAAATCCAGGAGTCTAAACTTTATAAATAAATGAATTTATATGAGATATTTATGAAAGAATAATCCAATAATTCAATCAATTTTTTAGTTTACCATTGAACACAATATAGAAATGTGTAGAATACAACCATAGATTAAATACATAATACAAGAATACTGAATATACAGTTTAAGAATTTATTTAGAGATTATTTTGCATTTTAAAATAATAAGATCAACAGAAATATTATAAATTATATTTGATGTACAATGCCTATGAGATTTGTTAACACAGAAGATTTTAATAAAGTCATATTCAAAATGAATCAAAAATAATTTTTATATTAAAAAAATAGGACAAGATTATCATATATTGAACTGAACTTATGGTTAACAGAAAAATTAATAATTTATGAACATAAATTAGGTATGATTCCTACAGTATACTGGATTTCCACTGCGCATAGATTTCGTTATTTTTACTAGTTTGAATGTAACATTCTTATGTCTAAACTTTATAAATAAATACATTTAAATGAAATATTTATGAAAGATTTATCCATAATCGAAACTATTTTTAGTTGACCTTCAAAACACTATAGAAATGTTTAGTATACAACCATAGATTAAATACATAATACAAGCATACTGAATATACAGTTTAAGAATTTATTTAGAGATCATTTTGCATTTTAAAACAATGAGATCATCTGAAATATTGTAAATTATATTTGATATACAATGTCTATGAAATTTGTAAACAAAATAAGTGTTTTATAAACTCTTATTCAAAATGAATCAAAAATAATTCTTATATTTAAAAATTAGGGTAAAGTTATCATATTATATTGAATTGAAGTTTTCTTTTAATCGTTTAAGTTGTGAATTTATAATCAATAATCAATTTACTTATACACTTTTATACATAAGAATAATAAATTATCAGTATTTATGATATTAGTTCAACAGGATGAATGCATTTCAAAAAACGACAATCACTTATGATAATTACCATATTAAATAAAATGTTCATAATTCTTGATAGTGACAATCAACAGCAAGTTTTGATGTCAGCGCATTAATCATAATCTGCAAAATAAATGAATTAATTAGTTAATTGTATTTAAATTGAGTTACTTGTAAATTATTGATATGACTATTTTATTAAGCATCATTTAGTTATGATTCCTAAAATATACTTTCATTATTATTGCGCAATGTTAAATCCAGGAGTCTAAACTTTATAAATAAATGAATTTATATGAGATATTTATGAAAGAATAATCCAATAATTCAATCAATTTTTTAGTTTACCATTGAACACAATATAGAAATGTGTAGAATACAACCATAGATTAAATACATAATACAAGAATACTGAATATACAGTTTAAGAATTTATTTAGAGATTATTTTGCATTTTAAAATAATAAGATCAACAGAAATATTATAAATTATATTTGATGTACAATGCCTATGAGATTTGTTAACACAGAAGATTTTAATAAAGTCATATTCAAAATGAATCAAAAATAATTTTTATATTAAAAAAATAGGACAAGATTATCATATATTGAACTGAACTTATGGTTAACAGAAAAATTAATAATTTATGAACATAAATTAGGTATGATTCCTACAGTATACTGGATTTCCACTGCGCATAGATTTCGTTATTTTTACTAGTTTGAATGTAACATTCTTATGTCTAAACTTTATAAATAAATACATTTAAATGAAATATTTATGAAAGAATTATCCATAATCGAAACTATTTTTAGTTGACCTTACAATACACTATAGAAATGTTTAGTATACAACCATAGATTAAATACATAATACAAGCATACTGAATATACAGTTTAAGAATTTATTTAGAGATCATTTTGCATTTTAAAACAATGAGATCATCTGAAATATTGTAAATTATATTTGATATACAATGTCTATGAAATTTGTAAACAAAATAAGTGTTTTATAAACTCTTATTCAAAATGAATCAAAAATAATTCTTATATTTAAAAATTAGGGTAAAGTTATCATATTATATTGAATTGAAGTTTTCTTTTAATCGTTTAAGTTGTGAATTTATAATCAATAATCAATTTACTTATACACTTTTATACATAAGAATAATAAATTATCAGTATTTATGATATTAGTTCAACAGGATGAATGCATTTCAAAAAACGACAATCACTTATGATAATTACCATATTAAATAAAATGTTCATAATTCTTGATAGTGACAATCAACAGCAAGTTTTGATGTCAGCGCATTAATCATAATCTGCAAAATAAATGAATTAATTAGTTAATTGTATTTACATTGAGTTACTTGTAAATTATTGATAAAACTATTTTATTAAGCATCATTTAGTTATGATTCCTAAAATATATATTCATTATTATTGCGCAATGTTAAATCCTGGAGTCTAAACTTTATAAATAAATGAATTTATATGAAATATTTATGAAAGAATAATCCAATAATTCAATCTATTTTTTAGTTTACCCTTGAATACAATATAGAAATGTGTAGAATAGAACCATAGATTAAATACATAATACAAGAATACTGAATATACAGTTTAAGAATTTTTAATAAGATCAACAGAAATATTATAAATTATATTTGATGTACAATGTCTATGAAATTTGATAAACAACACAGAAGATTTTAATAAAGTCATATTCAAAATGAATCAAAAATAATTTTATATTAAAAAAATAGGACAAGATTATCATATATTGAACTGAACTTATGGTTAACAGAATAATTAATAATTTATGAACATAAATTAGGTATGATTCCTACAGTATACTGGATTTCGACTGCGCATAGATTTCGTTATTTTTACTAGTTTGAATGTAACATTCTTATGTCTAAACTTTATAAATAAATACATTTAAATGAAATATTTTGCAGAATGGTCCATAATCGAAAACTATTTTTTAGTTGAATCTACATGACACTCATAGAAATGTTTAGTATAACCATAGATTAAATACATATACAAGCATACTGAATATACAGTTTAAGAAATTTATTTAGAGAGATCATTTTGTACTTTTAAAACAATGAGATCATCTGAAATATTGTAAATTATATTTGATATACAATGTCTATGAAATTTGTAAACAAAATAAGTGTTTTGCAAACTCTTATTCAAAATGAATCAAAATAATTTTATATTTAAAAAATTAGGTAAAGCATCATATTATATTGAATTTTCTGAAGTTTTTAATCAGTATTTATGATATTAGTTCAACAGGATGAATGCATTTCAAAAAACGACAATCACTTATGATAATTACCATATTAAATAAAATGTTCATAATTCTTGATAGTGACAATCAACAGCAAGTTTTGATGTCAGCGCATTAATCATAATCTGCAAAATAAATGAATTAATTAGTTAATTGTATTTAAATTGAGTTACTTGTAAATTATTGATATGACTATTTTATTAAGCATCATTTAGTTATGATTCCTAAAATATACTTTCATTATTATTGCGCAATGTTAAATCCAGGAGTCTAAACTTTATAAATAAATGAATTTATATGAGATATTTATGAAAGAATAATCCAATAATTCAATCAATTTTTTAGTTTACCATTGAACACAATATAGAAATGTGTAGAATAGAAGCATAGATTAAATACATAATACAAGAATACTGAATATACAGTTTAAGAATTTATTTAGAGATTATTTTGCATTTTAAAATAATAAGATCAACAGAAATATTATAAATTATATTTGATGTACAATGCCTATGAGATTTGTTAACACAGAAGATTTTAATAAAGTCATATTCAAAATGAATCAAAAATAATTTTTATATTTAAAAAATAGGACAAGATTATCATATATTGAACTGAACTTATGGTTAACAGAAAAATTAATAATTTATGAACATAAATTAGGTATGATTCCTACAG
>JANEHU010003190.1:0-58445 GCA_027563435.1 Nasonovia ribisnigri | reverse complement strand
GTCCCTGCCACCATAGGTTCATGCTCTGAAGATTATTCGGCGTTGTACCTCGAGAGAGAATATCAGCTGGATTTTCGCTTGTTACTACATGCCTCCATTGCTCTGGCTGCGTAGTTTCTAGAATCTCTTCTACCCGGTTGGCCACGAATGTTTTTAATCTACAAGTTTGTGAATTTAGCCATCCAAGTACTACCATCGAATCAGTCCATAAGTAGAATTTTTTAACATCCATCTCTAAGGCCTCGGACACTTTTATCGATAACTGAGTGAGTGTTAATGCTCCTCCCAGCTCAAGCCTTGGTATTGTCGAGCCTTTTAATGGCGCGACACGCGTCCTCGCACATAGTAATCGGGAGTGCCAGCAGCCAGTATAATCCTTACTTCGTACGTAGATTGCAGATCCATAGGCCTCTTCCGATGCGTCGCAAAACCCATGGATTTCAACTTCCACAGATTGGTACGGTATACACTTTCTCGGAATAGGTAGATAACTTAGATCATTAAACTCTTGGTAAAATGTATACCATCTATTTGACAATTCCTCTGGCAGCTGTTGGTCCCATTCTATTTTCAACTGCCAAAGCTGCTGCAAGAATATTTTTCCTCTTACCAGTACAGGCGCCAGGAACCCTAGAGGGTCAAAGATTCTATTTAGATCAGATAGTAGCGTTCTTTTTGTCGACTTAGGCATAGATGCTTTCTGCTCTACTATGAATTGAAATGCGTCCAAAGCTGGCTTCCAACTAAGCCCCAATGATTTAATTATTTCATCTTCACCAATCTGTAGTGCAAATAACGGGTCGTCGCTTAAACTTCCAATGCGTTCTAAGACTTCAGTTGAATTCGAACACCATTTGCGCAATGGAAAGTGTGCTGATTCTAGAATTGAGTCGATTTGCTTCTGTAACTGGCAGCACTCATCAACTGTGCTGGCACCGGTCATTAAATCATCCATATAGAAATCATGGCGTATGATTTTTGACGCTTCTGGGTGTTTCTCTTTTGCTTCTTCGGAAAGTGAGACAAGACAATTAGTTGCCATAAATGAAGCTGAAGTTGTGCCATAAGTTACGGTTGAAAGTCGATATAATTCTAATGCTTTATCTGGCTGCGATCTCCAAACTATCCTTTGCCAGTCTTGGTCTTCTTCAGCTACCCTTATTTGTCTGAACATCTTCTCTACGTCTGCTGTTATGACAACCTGATGTTTACGGAATCGCATCAGTATTGTAACTAAATCATCTTGAACAGTAGGACCACACAAAAGTACATCGTTCAAGGATAAGTTTGAAGTACTTTTAGCCGATGCGTCGAATACGACCCGTAACTTAGTTGTGAGACTCGATAACTTCATCACTGGATGATGCGGTAAATAGAATGTGGCACTCGGCTGTTTCTCTTCCTTGCTCACTATTTTCATGTGTCCCATTTTTAAATACTCTTCCATAAATTGAGTGTATTGAAGCCGCAGTTCTGGTTCACGTTGGAGCCTTCGTTCAACGCTGAGAAATCTAGCAGTCGCCATTTCTAAGGTTCTTCCGACGGTACGTGCATCTGGCTTCAATGGCAGTCGCAGAACGAATCTTCCTGTCTCATCTCGCCTTGCAGTCTCTTCAAAATGTTTGAGAGCCTTCTGTTCTTCAATACATTTCCTATTTGGTTTTGATGCAACTCCATACACTTCAGATTCATTATTGCTTAGTATCCTGAGATTGTCCTCGCAGGCTTCACCAATTGAACATGTAGCCAAAAGTGAGATAGTGCCCACCTCTCCTGTAACAAGCCAACCAAACTTCGAGTCTTGTAAGCAAACAGCTCCCTTTTGTGACCTGATCCTTGCTGCCTCAATTAAATCATAAAATATACCACCACCAATGAGCAAGTCAACACTTCCTGTTGAATCGAACGACGGGTCGGCCAGCTGTGGTACTAGTTCTCCTGGAATCTCCCATCCACCTTTCGGTTTTGAACAACTTGGTAAGGCATCTATCACTATCGGTAGTATGTGACAAACTAAGTCAACTTCAAATTGCTTTACTCGAGATTTTACCTTGATTGATATACTTGAGACAGACTGTGTTCGATTTGCTCCAATGCCACTGATAGGGAGTATCGTTCTATTGCGTGGAAGTTGCAATAAATTAGCGAAGCTTTTAGATACAAAGTTCATCTGTGATCCATTGTCTAATATGACACGACATTTTTTGAATTCACCGTACTGATCTTCTGCCAGAACAGACGCTGTAGAAAGAAACACATGACCATTTCCTCCTTGTGCGGGACATGCTACATTATGACTTACTTCTTGGTTTGATGTGGTAGCAATGTTGCTTTTAGCTTGATCTGAGACACTGATTTGGCCAACTGTATTTGACTTCTCATAATGAAGAAGTGTGTTGTGCTTCTGCTTGCACCTTTGACACGTATAAGTTGATCTGCAGCTTTCAGCAGAGTGAAACGGACCTAAACAGTTGAAGCATAGCTGAGATGCTCTTGCCATACCCAAACGTTCCGTTACTGGGAGAGCTTTGAACTGCTCACACGCGAACAACCTATGACTTTCAGAGCAACATGGACACGGACGGACTGGCCTATTATTAGTAGAAATTAACACCTTCTTCGTAGGTTGATGTGTTTTAGAGAACATCGTCTTGACATTATTAATATTGGTAAGCTTAGTAGAAATTGTGTTTGTACATACAGTCTCCGAGCTTTCCATTGCTACGCATCGACTGGCCAAAAATGCTTCAAGATCCTTATATGCTGGTAACTCAGTATTTCTCAAATGAAGTTGCCAACTATGTCCGGTACCCTTGTCTAACCTACTTGTTATTATTGTGATTAACCATGCATCCCAGTGATCCACAGGTTGACCGAGTGTCCTCAGAGCCGCAACATGTGTGGAAACGTTCGAGTGCAACCTTTGTAATGCGTTAGCTGACGCCTCTTCAACAGCAGGCATCTCTAAAATTGATCGGATATGTGATTGAATCACCAGACTCTTATTATCGTACCTTTGCTTAAGCTTTGTCAATACGACCTCATAATTTCCGTCACTTATTGGGATAGACTGGACTAAATCTAACGCTTGATCCCTCAGACATGAACGTAAATAATAAAATTTCTGTGCAGGAGTAAAACCATCATCGTCGTGAACCGCTGCACGATATACATCATAGAACGATGACCAACCTTGTATATCCCCATTAAACTTAGGTAAAGGTATAGGTGCTAGCTGCATGCGCTGTCTTGTGGAGGTATTCCCAAATGAGGTGTTTTGTCCAGTCGTATTATGCAGTTTTTCTGCGTTGGCTAGCTCCTGAATTCTAGCTCTTAGCTCATAATAACTAGTCTCAAATTTATCTCTCTCAGCTTCTGCCGCCTCCGCTTCATCAATAGCCAGCAATTCAATCTCACTCTGTATAGTATCAAATTTTCGATTAATGAGTGGAAGTTCCTCTTGCCTAAAATCCAACAACGAAATTGACTGCTCAGTCGGATCATAACTGTCAACGAACTTAGCTATCCGTGTTAATGACGCCTTTACTACACCCCTCTTTCTCTTTAGGTCTGCAAGAGCCTTCTGCTCATTTGAGTCTAGCACCATATTGTTTGAGAAAAACAAAGAAAATAATAATAACAACCAGCGCAAGAAAAAAAATAAATTCGATACTAAATAATAATTTAGCACTTACGCCTAATAATGTAGTATAATGATAAACCTTTATAATATGTTTTAAATATTTATAATATATAAACTATAAATGCATAAATATAAATTATTGCCACTACCAAGACAATCCAAACGCAATAACACAAAAACACTAAATAATAAATAAATCACGTCGAGGTCACCAAAATGGACGGGCCGATAGCATAAAATAATAATATGCGCACCCCGGACACCTAATTGTTGACCACTAACACCTAGGACAGTTCTTGAATATATGAGGACTAGCTGGGTGTGTAGTGGTGTAATAGCTCGAACAGCAGTGGTCGGGATTGCCGGGCAAATACTGTCGAGCTACGTAATGCGTGTAGTGTATTTATGTGTATTATTTGTGTGTTATGTGTGTATATATGTGGGTGTGTGTACAATAAGACAATAATAATAAAATGGTAACACGGTTTCTGATAATAATTTGCTGTTGCTGTATAATACAAAATTTAAATAATAATAACACAAATATATAAAAATCACAGCAACACAAATGTATAAAAATATGATATTAATAATAAATCAAAGCCCTTATGGCTCAACAGAATAATAATATAAAAATAATAACAATGTGCGGCCCTTCTGACCAAACACAATATAAATATAATATTTTGCAAATTTGCAGGTATTAAATATAAGAATAATAATAATATGCGGTCCTTATGACCAAGCACAATATAAATATTATGCGCCCTTCTGGCACATCAGAATATAATAACAATATGTACGGCCCTTATGGCACGACAGAATATAATAATAATTTACGGCCCTTATGGCTGAATAGAATATAATATAAAAATAATACGTGGACCTTCTGACACACGATACTATAATAATAACAAGATATCTGCGGCCCTTCTGACTCAACAGATTCAATATATAACAAATAATAATAAAATAATTAAAACTCACAGTTTTGTGGAGCGCAGACTGGCCAGCTGGTCCTACATCTAGTTATAATAATTATCAGTACAAAATATAGTGTATAAAGTATATCACAGTTGACAACCCGTGAGTATTGCACAACAAGGTATAGGTATAATATACACAAAAAAATATATATATGTGATTTTAGGTACAAGTAAAAACAATATAATGTAAATAGAAATTAGAATTAGCCCTTATGGCTCACAAAAGAAATATATATCACAAATTCAGCACCTTTCGCTAATAATTTAATACAGAATGTTAAATACTTCAAAATAAAATAATAATGTAGGTAAAACGTAAAACGGTACTGACGCTACGGCTTACGGTGCAGAACAGAAATAACGGCGGCCGTGTTAAATAATATTCGCGCAGACGAAGCGGCGCCACGATAACACCTAATCTACATATTATATAACTCACAAGACATTTAAATAGGTACATACAAAAATAAATATTACTACAACAGGTGATAGTGTGTGTGTGTGTGTGTGAGTCCAGCCGTCCTCGCTGCCCGACAATGACAATTAATTTACAATAATATGATGCATCTATATTCTATAGTATTATATAGTATTATGTTGCGGCGGCAACATACTTATTATTTTGTACTACAACTTTTATTATACATATATTTTTTCGATACAATTAAAACTAAAAAAGGGAGTCAAGTGGATGTCAATCGGCTGTACAGTAGGCTACAAGTAGATCACTGTACTATAATGGATGGTATTAAATTTGAATTCAATGATATAATATCATTGTATACGAAAAACGATTCTGAGCGGAGACGGTATGTCAGTCTAGGATATTTTAAATTATATTGATATTGTTATTTTACAGTAGCTGCTAAGTTGAATTAATATTATTCATATTATTTAATTATTAACCTTAAATTATCAGTGATACTAGAAAAATATTATAATATATACTTTTACTCGTTAAAATTGATTTTAATATGTAATTTCGTCCAAATTTAAACTTAAAATGTCTGTAAAAATAACTGTGTTTATATATTTTTTTTAGATTTTTTGTTTACAGTATGTGCTATTTATTAGAATCTTTGTTTTAAATTTTCAATCCTTAGTTATAAAAACTGACCATTTTATAGTTGTTTAATTACAATAATTTATAATTTTCGAGATTTTGATGAATTTGGTCAAAATTCGAACTTTAAATGCTTTATAAAAAAAAATTGTGCCTATGTATTTTTAATATTTTTCATCTGCCTTTGAAACTATATATTAGAAGCCTACTATTAAATTTTCAAGATTTTTTACCCAACAAATAAAATTTTATTGACATTTATAGAAAAAAAAACTAAAAAAATTGGAAACTGAAAATGTCCGTTAACAGCTCAAAATAAGTCAGAATATTTTGAAAATGCTATGGTGTGTAGAAAATGCTTATATAAACATTCGGTCAAAATTTCATGTCTCTACGGTCATTTCTTTTAGAGTTATACCAAAAACCAAAATCGATTTTGTCGAAAATTGGTTTTCCGTAAAAATTCCCGTTTTTCCCTTAATTTTTCATTTGTTTTTCCAGGCGCTCATGAAAACTACTGAGAAATTTTAACTTTTGACCCCCAAAGTACCAACTAGATTCACTTTCCTATCAGAAAAGGTACTATTGAAGAAAATCGAAGCATTTTTACTGTCCTAAATCGTGATGACAGACACAAAAATAAAAATAAAAATAAAAAAAAAAACACACATCATTGTAAAATCAATACATTCATCGCTCATCCGTTTAGAATCTAAAATTAAAAAAAACACACATCATTGTAAAATAAATATACATTAATCGCTCCGCTCAGAATCTAAAAAATATTATTGGATATAAATTTTAGATTCTACAATTCTACATAAAAAAAGATGTGTATAATTTTAACCAATTCCATAAGTTTTACAGTAAAATAAATAATAATACATTATAATATAATGTCAATAAATTAATCGTTCTTTAAATGTTGTAGTCTTTAGCTTGTACGTTTTTCTTACAGCTTGGGTACTTTTTACGATAGTTTTGAACAACCTACGAAAATAATTTATGAATGTAGTATAATTTACAAACTACTTTTAATAAAGATTCTAATAAAATATAGTACATACTGTAAACCAAAAATCTAAAAAATATATAAGCACAGTTATTTTTTACAGACATTTTAAGTTCAAATTCGGACAAAATTACATATTAAAATCAATTTTAACGAGTAAAAGTATATATTATAATATTTTTCTAGTATCACTGATAATTTAAGGTTAATAATTAAATAATATGAATAATATTAATTCAACTTAGCAGCTACTGTAAAATAACAATATCAATATAATTTAAAATATCCTAGACTGACATACCGTCTCCGCTCAGAATCGTTTTTCGTATACAATGATATTATATCATTGAATTCAAATTTAATACCATCCATTATAGTACAGTGATCTACTTGTAGCCTACTGTACAGCCGAGCGACATCCACTTGACCCCCTTTTTTTGCATTATTATTATATTTTTTTTTACTATCTCCGAATGTGGTTTTAATTAACTTTCACTCTGTATATTCGATATAATGACAAAATACAATGTCATTAACGACGTGTCGCTAAATTTAGGGTTGAACTCGTTTAAACTTTCATCATATATTATTATTTATTTAGAACTTGCGGAAGAAAATTTATCTCTGAATCAACTACATAAACAATATAATTTATACGACTATTTCCGCGTACAAATTGTAAGTGCCTACACTCTATATTTTTTGATATTGCTTATCAAAAATAGTATAACATTTTATTTCCCATTGATGAAATTGATTTTCATATTTAAATTTGTAACATTTATAACATTTTTACGATACTTGTGACTGTGGGTGAATCTTTTTTCAATGTACTCCTATCAAGAAGGCTCCAATAATAATAATTTTTTATACAGGCAGGGTGATTTAAAGTTGTTTAATTTATTTTTAATGTACACTTATCTTTATTTCAACCACTCGATTATGGTAAACCATGAGAACAATTATTATCTCTAGCAAACAATATCCATACTTCGAAAACACATCCTTCTATACTATATTTTTGTTAATGAAATATTATATTTAATGAAAATTTCATTTCTCGGGTTATCGTAAAAATGACATGATGCTATCGACGGCAAAAGTTATAATAGACTTTCGTCCCATAGAAATGGCCAGTGATAATAACTTTTCTGCGTAGCTAATCAATTCAATAACTATAGTTATTGAAACGTTTTAATGAAGAGTCTCTCTCTTTAAGTTTAAACACACACACATTTATATGTATATATATTAAATACATATAGGTACATCATAAACTTATATGTTAAACTCATTACATCATAATTTTAATAGATTAGGTAGGTATACCTATTAATTAAAATTTTTCTACAAAACTACATACTATAAAAACAAATATTTTATCGAACTTGAGATTATATATTAAATTATGTTACTATTACAATGAAATTATTTATAATAACACATAATTTCAGTGCGCAATATATTGTTACCGTTTTAATTTTTTGGCGTTGTTCAAATTTATTACTTTAGCAACAATGAAAATTACTGTTGCAAATACCTTTTTCTAGATCCTCTCTCAAAATATTACAAAATAGTATTCGCGTCTGGGCATCGTAACGCTGTAAAAATAAAAACATGGCTTTTTTTATACTCGTGATACCTACTTGTATATAATTTGGCGGTCAGATAACTACTCGTGGAAAAACCCCGTTCATTTGTTGATGACTATGCAGTGTATTCAATTTCAGATAAAGTCCAAATTGTATGTATATAAAAAAAAAATAATAATAAAGAGGGTTGGGTGTCGTTACACGGGGTAATTACTACGCGGGTATTGTGTGGGTATATTGCGTTTTTAGCAAAGCAGAATTCCATAGGTAAATAATGTAGCAAAGATAAAACCAACCTCCAAAATGAAATTTAAAAAAAAAAACAGGATTTTTGAGGGCAACTGTGATTTCCCACGAGACCATGTGCCGGGGGATTTTTAATTCATTCATCGTCCTTCTTTTTTTTGTTCTAGTCTGAAAGACTGGAACTCTAAAAAAAAAATCACCACACTGACAACGGCGGAAACCGAGGAGAATAACAGAATTTTATTCCAAGTGAGAATATTCCCGAATATTATATTTTATTTCCAATGTACCACTTTGGTATTAGGTTTAAATTTAAACTATGAGATAACTATAGAAGTTCGATGAAAATTATTGACAAATTCGTACTAATGATATTATATTGTAATATTATTTGTGTATAATAAATTAATAAGCAATACTGCGTTTACTGCCACGAAGGGCATATAGGACTCATGTAAAATGTTTTTTTTTTATTTTTATGTCTATTTTAAACAACTCTTATAAACTCATTTAAAACTTTCTTGTCAAAATTACGAGCTGTCATCAAAAGGTCATTTGTGAAATGGCGAGCCAAACACATTAGTAAACTATCTATACTAAGGAGACTTATTATTAAAACACTGCAAATCGCGATTAAATAAGGCGAAGAATCCATCGATTATTTTTGAATAAATACTTAAGTGTATAAAAATTAATAATTTCAAAAAAAAACCGCAATAAAATCTTGATTTCTCGTCAAATTTCCAACCTATATACATAATATATACATAATATAATTTGAAGATCTGTTAAACTTATGACTTTATACTCGTATACAACTTTTTTTTCGTATTTGTGTAATGTAAACACAACATACATTTAACTTATTAATATCACAAATTATCTACATCTTTATTTTGAATATCTTAAAAGATTTCCTATCTGATTTACTATAGTAAAATATTTGTTTACCATATACAATATACATAATATTATAATTAAAATATATCTACGAACCAACTATATTTTTTAGGGGGGAGCGGAGGAAAACATGGTATAATGAGTCAAAAACAATTATTTGTTATATCTTATATAATAATATATAGAAAATAATTAAATATCATATTTAGTTAAATTAATATGTAAATGGATAAATATTTCATTTTTTAACCATAATATTCGTTACAATAATTGATTTGGTTAATAGTTTTATTAATAATACAATACATTTATATTAAAACAAAATAAATAATAAATTGATAAGAAAACATTAAATAATTATAATAGATGAAAAATACACGTATTATAATATTTAATAGATTATTGTATAATTTTTGGTTTTAACTTTCTATCATTCGTATACGTGTCCACTTTATTAGCTTTACACATTCCTCGAGCTCACATTATTCCTATAACATCTGCGCTGAACACAACCACACTATCCGTAATGCTCCAGCTATTATATTATGTGTCTACAATATTATAATAGATGGTATAAAATATTTGTTCTTCCTCGTTATAGTACTTCTGAAATGAAAAAAATAACAATTACAATGTATTATAAAAGTCTGAGCGTGACAATAACAATATCTTTAAAATTTTGAAAAAAACACATATTTCATTCATCAAACACAAGTCTTGTTTACGTGTATACCATTCAGAATTTTGTTAGACTTTTACCGTTTCCTGTTTCTATTGATATTATGTTATTATATTATCAATTATGCTGATACACTGGCGATTCACTTCGTCTCCATTTTACCACAACCAAGACAATATACGTTTCCTTTAATTTTCTCCAACTATCTTAATATTCCATTGTTTTTTTTCGTAACAAAGAAATTTCATTATTCAGCAATTCACATATAAATATAATATATTTTTTCCGCCTTTGAATATTTTATGTATATTATTCCACACTCGCATATTTCCTTAATACTCTTTTATATCTACTGCGCAGCCTTTATCACGCCCTAGTTTCATTTCATTCAAACTTATAAAATTTTTAAAAACCATTTCCCTTTACTCATAATTTATTCTTGCCACGTTCACTGTCAAATCGATTGCTCCCATCAATTACATCGTTTGAATTACGCGTTTGCTTTTATTGTGACTCGATGTGTTTTATAATATAATATAGCGGTACAGGATGTATAAGCGCTTAAAACGCCAGATTTCCTTTATTATAATACTATGTTCTTATATAAATTATATTCTCGTTTTTTGCATAAGGTTTTTGACGACATAATTTTTCGTGTCTCAAAGGAACAAAAATGAGATATCGATAAAAAAAATGTCTCGAGTTATTTTTATGAATCACGACAAAGAAATTTATAATAGTAGTAAAAAAAAATTACCTCTCGTACCTACGGTAGATAATACTATAATATACTATACACACACCTTTGAAACGATAAACGACACTCGTTAATTTCTATTACATCCCCCACGGCTTCACGGCGGCGGCGATACCAGATGTGTACATACACAGACACCACCACCACCCCTCCCCCCATCCTTTCAAGACGAAGGGTTGTGTTCATTAAAACGGTGAGGAATATTTTGGCGCCTTATCTGCCCTAAGCAGGTCTATCCTTTCTTGTTGACAGAACTGCGACGACAACACCAAAACCGACTCGCACCGTGAACAGCCACGACTGCGTAGTGCGTATACCTATATGTTCACGTACAGTAAATACGGAAAATATATCGTTGAGACCTTATAATATAATAACTTGAGAGTACGGGGGGGGGGGGGGGGGGGGGTAGTTAGGATAGAGGTTTTACCACGTGGAAAGGAATAAGGATATATAGGAGCGAGGTCGGGTTTGGACGAGGAGCAATAACGTTGTCGACGGGACGTGTAGGGTTTTAGGAGTCATGGAACAGGTGGTTGTACCCGTTCACACATCACGAGTGCGACCTATACGCACAACACTTGACTATCGCATCTTATAGCCGTCTTCAGAAACGGGGTTTTTGTGCCCGCAGCACCCGTTCTCCTAATATACCTGCAAAACATAATACTTAGTATAATTGTCGTACCACTCGACCGCCGCCGTCGCCGCCTTACAGATAATTAACGCAAACACGCTTACGCAGAGAGTTTCGTCATATATTGCGTACCGCTTATAACAAAAATACTAATAATAATAATAATAATAATAATACGCGACCCGAGATGTCGCTCTCGACCGTCTTGAAATGTTCGATTTAGGTTTTGCGTACTGCTACGATGGAGAACTAGCAAACTGTAGGAACTCCGTCCTTGCCGCGTGTAACCTAAATATCTAAGGTGTAGGGGGTGTGAGGAGCAGATGTCTTAAATACGGTAGTTGACAAATGTATTACTCTGCGCCCACTTTTCAATTTCAGACCCGACGCGTGTCGGTACAACGTGCAATTTTTTCATAGTTTTTTTCATGGCCTCCATCGTACACACTCTCAGGGGCCGGTCACGTACGCGATTCGCACACTACATATACGTTGTGGTGAGCCGTGCCGGGTGAGTCGTGGAAACCCCGGAATTCGGTAGACGATAAATTTTTTTTTTAATGGAAAACCCCGGAGCTTTTGCTCCGATATTGTCACTGGTTCGATCCTTATATTACAGAAAAAAAAACCTCAAAATGAGACTGGCGTGGTGGCTTTGCGGTAATGAAAAGTGAGCTTTATTATGGTGATAATATAACATTTTATTACAAAGCGATGACTTTGAGCTGATATCAAGAAATTCTAAGAGAGCAAAAGTACAATATGATTATACTAATATAATACAATATTCATAGCACACGTAAGCTATATGTACAATTCACAAGCGTTACACGTTGTATTATATTATAAAATAAAAACTGCGCCACTATTACGCTGTAACGTTGTGCCAAATATCAAATGAAAACAGAAATGATTCCAATATATTTGCATACAGTCATATTCGTATACACTTTAGAGGATATTATAAAATACTTAAATGGGTAAGTAATTCTCCTTCTTATGGGTTATTTTATGTTCAGTTATTCGGAGCACTTCGAAGTTTTTATATTATATGGTGTTGGGTATCCGTATTAAAATCGATGCAAATCGATATAATATTTTGTTATTTTCGTAAATACCGATTTCTTCTATAAAAAAAACATATAAAATGTATTTTCAGTGTATACTACATCTATTGGGATAATTTTATTTTCCGTATACGGTAGTCGAACATGCGATATTCCTCTCTAGTATGTATTAATAATAAAGTACATATTGTCTAATACACGTGTAGGTACATTAAAATTTGTAATACTAATTATATGGATATTGCATCAAATTTACGCGCGTATTATTACAATTTTGGGGTATTCAGAGTACCTAACCCCAGATTCACTATCTTTTCACACTGCTTAATTTACTGCAATTACGGTTATTCTCTCGAGTGTAGAGAGCTATTGTTTAAAACGTGTCATTCCTCCTCTCCCTATCATGTTTACTAACGTAATTTAGCTTCTATATTATCATAGGTATACGATTCAAATTTGTCTCTTATACTATTAACATTGTGTGTATATTATTATATAATAACAGTAATATAATGCACTCTTATAAATAATAATATATTTTTCATGTAAACTGATTGTATTTTGTGTTTATATTGTTGTTGTTTTTTTTGTTTCAGGGAATATTATTACAACAGGTAGGATGTAAACTTTTATATTATATTTAAAAAAACTAAATTATAACTTCAGTATGTATGGCCGTTTGAAAGAAATCGATTACCCCGTTGTGTCGGCTTTCCCACTATGGTTCGAAAGATGAGATAAAATTGAAGTTTAAGTAAAAAGAAAAAAAAGAAAACGAGAGACCGAATATAAGTTTCAGTGAATTTAAATAGTAACTCTGTTACTGGGGTCGTTTTTTCGAAAACCCGTTTAAAATACTCCGGAGGCAACTTTTTATCACAGTGAAAATAATAACTCTACGCACTCCTCTCGTAGAACCAACTTTTTTCCTCTCATATTGCATTTTGTCGCCCGAAGAAAATCAACTTTTGACGAGACTCGTTTGCCATTCAGGAGAATGAAAAGATTTTCGTCTCATAATGAAGATCGTAAATTGAAATCTAAAATTGTAAGTAATAAAAAATAATTTTACTGTAATAACATTGAAGGTGGACGCCGGGAATAACGATAATAATAATAAACATTTTACTAGAATTTTCGTTCGTAATATTATGTATGCGTAAAAAAATGATTCTATCCTCGTCTTCGGATTTTTCAGAGATGTGTTGCACTTTCGATATGAACATCGGTATTTTTATCATGGATAATCAATGTCGTAGTATATATCTTATAAAAATCAAATAAATAGCAAACTTCTTGGCTCCCTGCAAAAACCACAGTGTCATTCTCGACTACATTGTTCGTCTCTTCATCATTCACCAGCAGTTCACCTGCTATACGCGTAATATTAGTATTACAACATTAATACCGTTGTGAATTTGTGATGCCAGTGTAATGATATAAACGTCAATTTCTATGATAAAGCATACTTCTGAGAGTTTGTTTATCGACGACGAAACGCTGAGGGGAAAATAAGAGAGAAAAATAATAATAACAAATACTTTAGGTAACGTTGAGATGAAAAATTGGCAATAAGTCGTTTGATTGCTGTCACACAAGTGCAGTGTGTACATATCACCACAACCCGTACCGTGAGGTTTAATAATGTATAATATTATGTACGTGTATATATTATATATGTTTCTGAGTGTGTGTGTGTGTCGAGATGGGGTCGGTACGGCTGTCAGCATAAAAGTCGACCAAGAAAAACTTTTGAATATTTATGAGTTTCTCTCTTTCGTTCGATGATGGATGACGACGAGGGTACTCGCGTCTGTGACATTATTCTAACCACGCGACGTACTATTATTATATACGCTAAAGTTACGGTGAAAGAGTCATGGTGGGCGGGAAGTCGTATTAATAGGGTCTGTAATTAGACTAGGAATTCGATTTCGCGGTGTCTTAGGCGTGAACAAAGCTACAATAGTCCGGCACGCCACGTATGATGTTTTTAATTCGTTTTAGACGACCTCCTGCCTAATACAGTAATATTTTGAAAATGTTTTCAATTCAAAACTTTCTAGTTCCTGCACCAGAGACAAGCGGACGGCGTGTGAGCGCAGGTACATACCACGTAGTAATACGCAGTGTAACAAGTGTGGACGAGGCATGCAGGGGGAAAGAGAATGCGATCTAAGAACAATGCGGTCGTTAAGGGTGTGCCATGAACGCGGAAGTCTGTAAATATGCAAAAAGGTGAACGAAACTGTACACGTTGAATTTTCATCAGCATTTCTCGCGTGCAAAACCATCGCGGCGGTGGTGGCGAGAACGCAAAGAGTGAATTATACGGGGCACGAGAACACAGCTATTCCAAGGCGCAACAGAAGAAATAAAAAATAAATAAATAAATAATAGAAATCTATTATTCAAAACAGACAACCCGAAAACGCTCTTTTCCGTTTGGAGTGCTGACGAGACATTATATTTTAAACTTAATTGAATTCAAGACGTTCGCCTTTGTAACGCCAAGACCCTAATGGATCGAAGCCGATACGCTTCGAGGGACGAGGGTGATTTCGGGAAAAGGTGTCGTTTTTTTATTCTTATTTTTTTTTTTGGTCCGTCTACGCACACAACTGCTTTGCGGTGTTGAACCGTCAAACGTTAAGTGATGTACGTCCATAAAAATTGGTTTACTTCTCAAAATCGTGATTATACAGAAAATATATTATTTAGAGGTTCACATCAGTTGTGATGCACATAGTATGTACTCGAAATTCTAAAGAATGCTGACTAGTGACTTCTGATGTTATCATAATATTTTAAAACGAGTTCGAAAGATAGGTATTTTCTATTTGTGCTATTTTAAAATAACAGTTTATAGTTTTGGGTAATTTGTATTAAGTATATACGGTATATATCAATGACTATATGATTTAACAAATTGCAAGTTTTTATTATGCAAAATAGACTATTTGTATATTTAAAATATAATGGGTAAGAACTATTATTAACTACGTCATGTGAGTTTCTTTAAAAAAACTTTAAGAAAAATATAAAATTATATGGAAATGAAGGCGATTTTGAAGGTTATTATTTTTAAATGCTTAGGTTTTGAAGTACTTGGTTGTTGCTAACATTCTTGGCACGTATTGAGGTGGAAAATATTTTATTATCAAATTGAAATAATATTAATATATTGATGATTGTAAAAGGGTGCATAATGTATCTAATATCCATCCTATATATAATATATGACTACAATACTATATACTTGATATGCAACAAAAGCCCCGTTAGATGTTGAGTATGTTTGAGAAAATAAGTGTTTAATTTAAAATGTCTACATAGATTACAGATATGATTAAATTTCACCAAAAGATTCTAACCATAAAATTTGTTTAAACAAATTAAATTATTTAATTGATGTTGTGGTTTTGTTTTATGTTAATACTATTTATTATTTAACCAAGGTGGATGTTTAAAAATGTCACTAGTAAAAAAATAGTTTTAAATTTATCAAGATTAAATTGTATAAAATAAATTACCAAATTTATTACAGTAGGTATAGTGTAACAATATAAAATGTGAAATAATTAAACAAAATATAATACCTACTATGTCGTTAGACTTGAAAATAAAAATAATTTTAATAACTGATGTTAATATTTAATTACAACCATTTTAAGCTTTACCTAAGTACAATAATATTTAATCACTTGAACACGACCAAATTAAAATAAATTGAACATATAGTAACACCTGTCTAAGTATACAATTTATGTTCAAAAATAATTTATCATTAGTCTTTTACAATAATAAAAAATCGAGTGTATACAGATTTGTGGACAGTGATTTTTAAAATTATGGGATTCCTTATTGGCATTTAACTCGGGACAAGATTGGTTAGTACATTTTAAAGCGCAAAAATGTTTTTTTCTGTGCTAAATATATAACTGTCATCCTATAAACCATTAATTAGTCTAGACATTTCTTTAAGTGAAGTTTCGTGTCTTACTCGGTGTGAATACATTTTCACAGTAGATGCCACCGTAACTAATTGGTAATTTCGTTTACAGTCTTCAAATATTTAAGGCATTAAACGTAAAATCACTAAGGCACCTAAATGTGTTTGTTAAAATTTTAATTTAAAGGTTTACAGTATTATTTATATCATAAATATATTATATTATAAGTCCTAATTAGATGTTATATAAAAATGAAACCAATATAGCATACAACTGATTGTCTTTGTAACTTTTTAAGGGTGTTTATGAAAATCCGTAATGTCGTACTACACGTCAATAAAAACAAGTTAAATATCAGATAATATATGTATAATACCCGAATATCATAAAAATAATATAAATTTAAACATTTGATGTAGGTAATGAAGGTATTAAAAACACTTAATTTTTTATGAAATACCTACATTTTCGTTATTAACTACATACCTTAATGTTGTTATCAAAAGAAGTTTTTTTACAATTTTTAAATCATAGTTATAGTTGGGTACTATATGTATAATATATTCACATTCACACGTCACTTTTCACGTGGACTTTGCGTGTGTGTGCTTTGAGTGTAGTTTGCGACCGATCAGCGGCGGCGGCGGCGTCGACGGCAAAACTTGTGCGATAAAAGTTTAACTCGGAAACAAGCGAAAGCAGGTGGGAGGGATGTGGTGGATTCGACGACAATGGTATAGCGGTCGCGACTACATTATGGCAAAATTTCACCCCCTCAACATCCCTTACCGAGCCGCCACCCCGGCTAGCTATTATGTTACATTAGTTACGGACTGTCGAGCCAGATAAACGACGTTCGTTAGCGTACCCACCACACCCTTTGCAGCCTCACGCCCACAGACACTCGACGTGCGGTATGTACACACGAGTATAAGTTACTATTATAGGTATAGGTATTCGTATTGCTATACTGCTGTGCAGGTGTGTTTGTGTGTGATGGAGAGAGAGACGTGAATGTTTGTGCGTGTGTGCGCTTGTCTTCTTCCGCCGACCCCGAAGCTGCAGAAGCCGCAGACCGTTTAAAATTCGTCAGTAAATTTACTCTCTAAAACTCTCGTAACTTTCGTAATTATTAACGACTGTACACGCTGCACCAGTATGTGTGTACAAGACGATAATAGGATTTGTTCAAAACCCTGTGTGGATCGGAGGAGTTTTCGGGTGTGAGTGCGGAAATATAAATTTAAAAATGAGTGATCATAATAATTTTATTAAATACATAGTACATGATATATGGTACATACACATACGACATAAATGATGGTATTAAGTGATTGTGCTTGTATATTATACAAAATGGGCAACCTGCCAGTTTTCCTGATTTTGTCGTGTTTTATGTAGATTTATTTATTGTGATCTGTCCTGTAACATAAAAAGGCGTTTGTTTTTGCTTAAAATAAAATCGAATTTCTACGGTTTCGTGTAGGTACCTATAAATAATATTGCGTTTTAAAAATAAAAATAATAATTGTAATATGGACCCAATGTTTCTCATATTGTGCAGTTATATTTCACAAACATTTTAAACTGTACTCTATTGGTTCAGAGTCCTACATTATATTTATAAATGAAATTGTTGAGAATAATAATGAGACTTAGGATATATGCTTAGTTTAAAATTACGATTGCCCAGTTACCATTACCAAAATTTAAATAACTTACAAAATCGCTGTGATAAAAAAACGATAAACATTTTATATTTTTCATTTAAAAAATTCTTTAAAACTTTTTCTAAATTAAACAGTGAAAATAAAATATTATAAAATATGTAGACTGAGAAAATGACTAAAACGAGTGTCTTGCGCGTTGCGCAACTTACGTAATATGAATTTAACGATCAGTTATTATATATATATATGGTTCTTAAACAGTAAACATTCATTTGCTGGAAAAGTATTTCAAAGTTTTTGAAAATATTTTTTCACATAATTTAAAGCCATTACAAAAAAATGGATTTTGATATAGGCATTAAAATTCTCGGAAAGATATTTTGCTTTAAAATATTAAATTAAAAATTAATGTTGTCTCTCAAAAAACTACAAATCTTAAAAAAACCAAAACTTTTAAAATACCACTATGTTTTCAAAAATGTTGTTTTATAATGAATTATTATAAACCAAGTAAAAAAGAAAACATTTTTGAAAATATTGTATAATAGTATTTGGATAATGAGTATTTCCTGTTAAAATTATCACTCTGTACATGTGGATATATGTGTATCATGTTTGTTTGTGAAATAGACAAGGTCGTGCCTAAAATACAAGGACATAACGTCCGTCCATCGAAGTATTTGAGTGTACACGTCATTCGTTCACTACACGAAACTCGTGCATCGTACATAATGTATTATATAATATTGGTTTGGAAGTGGAAAAAAATATGCACAATAAAACGAATTATATTATCGTGATAGCTCTTCACTTTAATTTCCACACAATATATTATATTATATTACATACGTTATAATATATTATATTATATTATTATATATTTTACACGCATGTGAACGACGTGCAATGATATTGGAATGGAATTTCTGGAGGAATTTCGTTGTTGCCAAACCGGCGCGGGGGTGGTAATGAACCGTACAAGAATTTATTGAAAATTTCGGATAGTTATGTGTACGATCTCATAAAAGGGGTCGGCCGTAATGCGCGTACCATATTATTATTATACGTACTCTACACGCATTTTATACGTCTACGCCAAACGAAGAGTATCATAGCAAAAGAGTGTGACATTTTTAAAATATTACCCGAACATGCTTATGCGATTATTACATGGTCGTCAAACCGTGTACATCTACGCAATTTATTGCGTTTACATTGAAATCATGACGCTGCGCCCTTGTGGAGACACGAGTTGTGCATTACAATGACTACACGCGTTTATATGTATATATATATACAATATATTATATATATCGATAATATTATTGTTTTACTTATTATTTTCGTTTGGACGTTTGCATATAAACGCAACTAAAGGTAAGGTTAGGTTAACCCCTTTAGGTTAGGGACCCCCCCTCCCCTAATGGCCAAATATTGATCGCATAATAAGTTATGAAAAATGTTTTCTTCAATGAGACGTAATGTTGCCTAAAAACGATTATCTAAGACTGTTCTCAAATTTTACAAATGCTTATATATTTCGCATACCATTTATAAGGAAAGTGTAGTCTTGTGGCGATATCAACTTCTTTTTTCAAATGAGATCCAACCATTTTTGCTGTAAATTATTAAGCTTATTTTATTTTTTATTTTTTGTGGAATCCTTCTATATCATAATATTATGTACCTACATTATACATTTGCATACATCGTAAATGGTTTAAGTAATTTCCATAACTGGTCGTGGACCTATCTTCCAATAGAAACCTTCATCAAACGGTTAGCGAATGCGACTTAATTGCAAAACAGTGTTTATGATTCGGTCGCCACTTGGCTTTATACAACATATATTACGGTATAGGTGTATAATATTAATATGTGTTTATATTATATTATCATAATAATATATTCGCATTGTGCTTTTGCCAATAAAAATCATTCGAAAATCCGTCGACGGCTCGCACTTAACGTGTCGCATCAAAACGCAGTCTGTGGCAGCCCCCGAGTTAGGACGTGTTATAATATTATGATGTCGAGCCGCAGGTATATATTATGTATATCAAAATTATATTATATATATATTTCATCAAATGCAAATTCGCACGTCACGTCGACAACGAGACGGGATTACGGTTTAGTGTTTGTCCGCGTCCACCACCCTCTCGATAAGGGTGGGTTGTCGCCGGTCGAGTGCGTGTGCTTCTAATTCCGTCGCGGCGTTTGACGCGTTACGACAAGCGAGGCGTATCTAATTTTATAAAAAAAATTAAAAGTCAAAAACCGGCAAGAAAATTGCAGATCTCTAGTGTATAATACTCATAATATATATAATATAGCTGACTCTCTCAATCGACAAACGTATAAAATATAAAATGGAAAATTAAATCAATACGGCGCGAGCGTTATAAACGCGTTCTGAACGGTGCGGTGGGGAGGAGGATTGTTTTTAATGGGCCCAAGAGTTATGATCCGGAAAACAGCAGGGCAGACGTGATATCCGAGTGCAATTTCGGAAACCCGATGAATTACAACCCATTGTGCGTTTGCGGGCCCCGTAATAATTGGCCCGTTGGAGGAGGGGTAATCGATTTGGTATAGTTATGGAAGTACTGAAAAAAAATAAGAAAAAAATATATCGTCCCGACAAAAATAGTTTGGTATTAAAAATAGCTTAATTTAGGTATTCATCTTATATTGAATGTGTGTGCTTTACACCTGCTGGAAAATCATAATTTTTTTTGTACAAGTAAATATATAATCACCACATGCCCGCTAATCACGTACGTGTTGGCGGTTTTCCGCTCGTTTCTATGCACGTTTTATAGCTATTACGCCGCTTCGTCGTCAACGATTTCGCCGCCGACCGCTGTGGCAGGCAACAATTGCAACGGCGGTGGATCAAAGGCTTCGAAACGCCAAAAGGTTAGCCATCAGTTCTCAGCGAAGGGGGGTCGTAACCAGAACGGAGGCTGTGGTGGTGGTCAGTCGACGGTCGGACAAGGTCTACAACAACAGCCACATCATGCCATCGTTCCGGACCAACTCAAACTCTACAGTGAGTTGATTCGTTATATAATGGTTTATGTGTATGTGTACTTAGTGTGTCGAACAGGTCACGAAATCCCCCACGAAGCCCGAGTGTAAAAGTTTTAATTTATTCCCCCCCCCCCATGATCTGAATCATTAGTTAAGTTATTTATAGTCATCAGATAATATTAAGCATGGGAAAAATTTAAAAAAAGACTAGATATACTAAGTTTTTGACTGAATTTATTTGTTTTGTACTGAATACCTAAATGTCTATAAATATGTGTGTTTTGTTTAAACTATATCAATACATTCTAAGAATCTGTAAGAATATTTATCGAAAACTTAAATTTATATGAGATAATTTTTTTTATTATTGTTCTGGCTTTGATAACTGAGGTCATTAGCCTGTAACTATAGAGGAGGGTACGGTTGGTGAGGATTAGATAATTATATGGATACTAAAGTTTAATGTTCACTAAATTGTAATATCTTAAACAATAATTAAATATTGTAAAAATAGGTAATATAAAATACCCTACACTTAAAATAATAATTTAAAATTCAAAAACTAGTGAAACTAGAAATTAACAATTAAAAAATATTAAAAAATAATAAAAATATATTTTAAATAAACGTGCGTATACATATTTTAATCATTGCAGCATTTCATCCGCATTATTGGGTTTTTGATAATTTTTTTTCCTCGGTGAAAGGTAGTATTTAGTGCTCGACCAATACGAATTTATACAGGTACCTATATTATTAGTTTAAAACAGTCTAGCGAAATCACGTCGTCAGGTCAAACTGGCGAAACGTACGTGATAATTGATAACTAACTATAAATAGCTCAATAGCTGTACAACTAATTTAATGATTTTACGCAGGCAATCCGGACATACTAATTTGTGGCAACTGTCGTGAGATGTTCACTGAACTCCAAGGTCTGTTGGATCACAAGAAAGAATACTGCAAACTCAGGTTCACGTGCAAGTGTAACAACTCAGTCAAGCCCAATTTCAACAACAATAACAGTAAATGTTTCATGATAATACTAATGTTTGTTATCTGGCACTGTTAAAGTACAAATAGTATTAGTGCAGTAACATCCGGTAATAACCCTCTCCTCGTGACACCAAAACTGCATTTTCGTTACGATTTATTCCTAGTTATATGCATCATATTATAATAAAACATACACTATTGGTTTCGGTATATTAACACGGTTTACAAGTATAGATTTACGCATTTTTAATTACAAACTACGTTAGCCAGCATGCTACAGGGTCATGACTCCACAATGATAATCACCCAGCACCTGCCCTAAATAAAAGTCAGCCATACCTAGACCTGACCTAAATACGTAATGTCCTACTAGCAGTAAAAACAACAAAATATACCGTCATATAAAAATCATTATTACCGCTATAAGCGACAACTTACCAAGTATCAAAATACTAAACGTTTTGTTGAAATAAACAAGAAAAAAAATATCAAATTTCCCAGGGTCGTATTTGTCGAGCCGACCTTTGTAATCATCATGTGAAATTAATTAAAAATGATTTAAATAAAAGATGTTTATTGACATCTAGCAGACGAAGATACGCATAGTCTTTAAGTATTATTTTAATCATGTTTAAAGAAAAAATGAGTGCATACAATAATATTTAAAAGTGCTATTTAAGAAAATCAATAATGTCATTAGGTCGAAAACGGTAATAAACATTATATAATAATTTTAACTTAAAATAAAACCAATTAAATCATCTGAACAGTGCGAGTGACAGTGACCACGTGCTGTACATAATATAATAGCAACCTGACCGAATTTATTTATTTCCACTCGATCGGTAAACCGACCGACCGTGATCCTGAGCTTATACCATACTCAATTATTAATTAGCTAATGGTGTGTGCGTACCACAGGTTATAGTGACGATAATAAGGGGATTAAATGAGTTATTCCTACACTACTCTAATTAAGAAAAAATTAACTTGAAAAAAGAGTTTAATACGTTTCTATAAATCCAGTTCAATGAAATATAAAATGTAAGTATCAGAATTCTCATACACGCTTGAGAAATTAGAGTGAAAGCGTGTTTATAAGAAATTATTGGCGAACAACATGGCCAATATTATAGGGACAATATTTCATGTCATAACTCATATTTCATAATATCTTCACTGCAAGGTAGAAACTAGAAATATCTATGGTCTTATGTAGGTTAGGTTAGGTGTATTACAAATAATCATACCAATACTCTTTAGGACTAAAAAAAAATTTTATCTATTGTTTTTTTGATATTTTTTTTATTATAAATCAAAATCTATTAGGTTATTTTATTAAATAATCCACATAAATATGCAAAGGGGAGTAATGTAATGCAAAAGTTAACATTAAACTATAAGTTGTATAAGTAACAATAATATTATCTTGTTGAGCTTCAATAATTTTAAGTTAGTATATACTATATAGAGAGAAATACAAACTTTCCTCAGCTATAGATAAGTTTTTATTGTTATTAGAACTAACTAAATTTTGGTCTTTTTTTTTGGAGAAAGTGGGCACTCGTATAGTAACTAAAAAAATCTTAATTGTTATGGTGGATTCATTTCCTAGTTAAGTTATGAGGTTAATTAAAAAATTACCAACTAGTTAACTGTGTAATTAACTTACTATTAACTTGTTAATGCCCCTCTCCACCTCCCAAAATATGTTATTGTATTTGCGTATCATTTTGTACAGTATATTCGATGAGATAAAGCTTAAATATTCGTAATAGGTTAGGCTATAATGTATTGAATGACAAAACTAAATTATTTCTTTTCCGCGCTTATATTATTTCTGGTGTCACAAATTTTACCAAGATCTTGCTATGTATTATACTATACATAAAGTAAGGACTTACAAAATATCTCACTTTTAAACTTGTACTCTAAAAATATACCTATAAATGATGTATTTTTTTCGTGGTTGTATTAATACCTTTTACGATTTGTATTACTTAATATTTTACTATATTTGTTGTACCTACATATACTGAATTTCACGTTTTTCCTGTATTAATATTTGTTTCTATCATCCTGCAGAATGGCCCGGAAACTTGAACGATGGCTGCTTGTCTCTGGTGTGCGTTCAGTGCAAAGAATCGTTTGACAGCGCCTGGGATCTCATGGTGCACGCGCAATCAGCTCACATGATGAACGTCTACCAGTTGACCACCAGGGACCAGGTAACGGCGTCGCCAGCGGGTACAGAATCGGAAAACGGATCAACGGTAAGTTGACTTAACGATGATATAATATCAAACTTGGAGTACTCACAACATAACATTTTATACAAGCGCTAACATTTGTCATTGGCATTTTCTGGTCGTTCACCGTGCGGTATTGTTGTATGCCAATGGTTTTTGAAATGTAACTTCGATGTCCAAACTACATTTTAAATACACATTCAACTTGGATTATCATCCACTTAAATATTGGAGTTTAAAATGCATAATATTATATATTTTGTGTATTATACGACATCTTGCAAAAATCAATTGCCTGGTAGATAGTATATGTTAACATTTTAACCATTTCAACATGGTAGTCATTTTATTAGGGATTTGAGATTGTCATAACCGATACATTATGGTTAAAGTGTATATTAGGTTAGGTTAGGTTAGGTTAATCTTATGCGTGTTTATCGGCTATAATTCTTTTTACCGGTTTTCGATAATTGTTAAAACACTATTTGATTTAGTAAACTAACGAATTGTTTACTATTTGATACAATGAAACGTGCTATAACGCATTAATGTTAGTTTTTAATCGAATGCAACTTATGTTTATCGGAACTCGGAAATGATAAATGCGTACCTAAATCGTATAATTATTATATCACGTAGTTAATCCTAATCATAAAATATCGATTTAACCCATTTAAAAAAATATTAATATACTGTTTAAATACCATCACTTGTGTAGTTATGTGTAATCAACAAAAACAATGTATTATAATTTAAATTAAAGTTATTTTTTAATTTTAAAGAAAAATGTGAATTTAATAATATTTTTTTTCATAATATTATGCAACAGTCAAATTTTATGTTTATTTAAAGTTGTTTTATTTCTGTATTACTAAATGAATTATCTCCGACATTGTAATTTCATATTTACACATTGTACTACTATAAACGAATAACGATTATAAATATGCAGCTAATGTCTGTATGAAATATGAAATATTTGACATAGTTAATTCAAATAAACTTCTTTGTGTTCACGAAAATATGCAGTGTAGTGTTTATGGCATTATCTTATTTTTCTTATTTTAAAAGTTTAATCGTTCCTAAAACTTGTTTGACTATGTATATATAATACGAACGATGGTTATTTTAAGTTAAGCTCGTAACGTTTAAATATAATAATAATCTTTTAGTCATCTGTTCTATACAAATCACGAACTCGTCAAACAGTCGAAATAATATATTTAAATACATAATATAACACGTGTTAGGTTAGTTCATGTGTGAATATGAATGAATCTGAGTTTACAGTAAATTGATTATAATATGAATATTAATGATCTCATTCTATCGCTGTTTTTTCGTTCGACCGCTGCAGATAATATTTACCTATGTATAGATATCGAAGCATATCTAAGGATCAATGTTTTACAATTGTAAAAAGATGACTCAAAATGTATTTAAATAAACAGCGATAATTCATTGAAATTGAATATAAATAAAAAAAATAGGTAATTGAACACTTGCATTTATGAAATAGAATTTTTGCTATAAATATAAAAATACATATATACCTATTATATGTACCTAAGAGTTTAAATGTTAACATTCATAATAAATAAGTGTCTTAACTTCACAATTTCCTATCGGTGTTTGCATAGAATGAACAATGTAGTACTTACTACCAGTAAGACACACTTAATAAAATATATACATATAAGAGAATTAAAAGAACACGAAAATAAAACCGATTAAATAAGCTAAATAGCTATGAAAAATTAACACCTCTCCACAAAAACAAAATTGAAATTATCTTGATAATTATTTATCCCAAATATGTAAACATTGCGTTTAAATAGACGAACAATAATATATAATTAAAAATTGTATTATCTAGACAAGATAAAAAAGATAAATATTAAGATTTTTTATTCAAACACAATAATTGTTTGGATACAATTATATAGACTATGCATTGAAACACTGCAGCAAGGAGTTGGAACACCGTGATATTATGTCGATCCGGCTGTGCACGAGGGTCGACTAATTTAACAAATGCGTTTCTGATGCGAGTGAAAAGTAGGCAGGTACTGAGGTACGCATAAGCCTTGTGGGATAGTGGATGGGTTGGTGGGTACACACGCGTCAATTAAGCCACGATCCCCCGGGGGCATGTCCGGCAAGTTGATCTTTTATTTTATTCTTTTTGAGATTTTGCCAACGCGGTTTGCACGAACGAATTCTGCCCGACGTACTATAGTCAGTCGGTATAGTTAGGTATGTGTTTTCGTTTTTTTTCTTACACAAACGCGTGTGTATCCAAAAGGTCAGGCCAAACATTATTTCAAGGCACGTTCCGTTTGGCCCGTTTTAATTTATTTGGTTATATTAAGCTACACGTTTATTAAATATGCAACTCTTTTTTCTCCATCGTTTTAATAATCAATCTTCGCAAAAACAGTAATGGAATTAATTTTAATGATTTTTTTTTTTATTGATACAAACAAAAAAAGGGGGTCAAGTGGATGTCGCTCTGCTGTACAGTAGGTTACAAGTAGATCACTGTATAATGGATGGTATTAAATTTGAATTCAATGATATAATATCATTGTATACGAAAAACGATTCTGAGCGGAGACGGTATGTCAGTCTAGGATATTTGAAATTATATTGATATTGTTATTTTACGGTAGCTGCTAAGTTGAATTAATATTATTCATATTATTTAATTATTAACATAAAATTATCAGTGATGCTAGAAAAATATTATAATATATACTTGTACTCGTTAAAATTGATTTTAATATGTAATTTCGTCTAAATTGGAATTTAAAATGTCTATAAAAAATAACTGTGTTTATATATTTTTTAGATTTTTTGATTACAGTATGTACTATTTATTAGAATCTTTATTTTAAATTTTCAATCCTTAGTTATAAAAACTGACCATTTTATAATTGTTTAATTACAATAATTTATAATTTTTGAGATTTTGATGTATTTGGTCAAAATTCGAACTTTAAATGCTTTATAAAAAAAAATTGTGCCTATGTATTTTTAATATTTTTCAACTGATATTGTATTAATATATCAGGAGCCTTGTATTAAATTTTTACACTTTTTGGCCCAACAGATAAAACTTTATTGATATTTATTGAAAAAAAAACTAAAAAAATTGAAAACTGAAAATGTCCGTAAACAGCTCAAAAAGATTCAAAATATATTCAAAATTAGATGGTGTATAGAAAATAGCTTATATAAACATTCAGTGAAATTTTCATGCATCTACAGTTATTTGTTTTTGAATTGCAACAAAATAAGAAAATCGCTACATGAGAAATCGAGTGAATATCTAATCTTGTACAAATTTGAACTTAAAATGCTCATAAAAATTTATTATGACTTGCTTATAAACTTTTTTTTATTGATAAAATTAGGCAAACTTATGAGGAATCTTGTATTACATTTTCAAATCTTAGATTTAAAAAGAAAAATTTTTATGAATTTCTAACTCAAAATAAATTGCACATTTTCGTCATTTTTACGTATTTTGTCAAAATTTGAACTTTGATTACCTATAAAAAAAAATTGTGACTACGGATTTTTAATATTTTTCATCTGCCTTTGAAACTATATATTAGAAGCCTACTATTAAATTTTCAAGATTTTTTACCCAACAAATAAAATTTTATTGACATTTATAGAAAAAAAAACTAAAAAAATTGGAAACTGAAAATGTCCGTTAACAGCTCAAAATAAGTCAGAATATTTTGAAAATGCTATGGTGTGTAGAAAATGCGTATATAAACATTCGGTCAAAATTTCATGTCTCTACGGTCATTTCTTTTAGAGTTATACCAAAAACCAAAATCGATTTTGTCAATAATTGGTTTTCCGTAAAAATTCCCGTTTTTCCCTTAATTTTTCATTTGTTTTTCCAGGCGCTCATGAAAACTACTGGGAAATTTTAACTTTTGACCCCCCAAAGTACCAACTAGATTCACTTTCCTATCAGAAAAGGTACTATTGAAGAAAATCGAAGCATTTTTACTGTCCTAAAACGTGATGACAGACACAAAAAAAAAATAAAAAAAAAACACACATCATTGTAAAATCAATACATTCATCGCTCCGCTCAGAATCTAAAATATTATATTATATACAGCCTGTAATAAAAATTTATAAAATAGGTAATATTGGGAGGAATATTACTATTTCATAATTCTAGGCTGTTTTTAAAAAAAATATATTTTGTACTTTTTTTTAAATGTATGATGAAACCTCGGTCAATTTTGCTTAAGACGGCGAGATTGATGATCAGGAAGTGTAGGGAGGAAAGGTTTGAAATTAGTGGATTTGAATGGTAGAATGTGATTTTGTGAAATGGTATTTATAACAGTGGGAGGCTAATGAATCAGCAGTTGGGATTTTGAGGTCAGAGTGAAGGGAGAGTTTCTGACGTACTCGGAGTCATTTGTAATGAGGTGAATGCAAATTTCCGTGAATGGTTGGAATATTTTAATATTGGAGGTTTAGCCGTTACCCAATCCCCATAACTGAATTCCATAGGTCATCGAAAGGTGGATAATTTATTTGTAGATTAAGAGTTTGATATTGATTGGAAGTTTTGATATGAGGAGATATTTAACTTTTAGGCGTTTAATATAATTTTATTGTAAATAATAATTGTATCATTAGGTATACGTGGTGAATATTCCAAAGAGCACTTATTGGTATATCAACAAATGCCGTAAAACTGATGTGATTTATTGTCCCTAAATAATATCCCTACCTAATGTATCTAATATTGAGGCCTTATATGCCATGATGAGGTTTATTCGATCAACAAAAATCTTTACCTACCTAAACTATTATATTTATTTTGGCATATCATTAGACGTAATAAAATCTGGTCTATTATTATTAGGTACCTAACCTATTTTATTATATTTTTATATTTGAGTCTGAAACCATTACGTGGACTGTCCAAAGCCAACCAGCGTATAATAGCTACGTAGCTATAAATTCTCATAGGAATAGTGAATAAGACAAAAATACATTTTGGTGTTCGTCCGACCACAAAATGATCTTTCAGAGCCTTGTCAGCTGTTCAGTCCTTATGACTTTACAAATGTTTATAATATTGTGATATGCAACAGAATGTCTAGTATAAACTTATTATAGGAATTGAATTGTTTCATAAAAATATTTAACACCGTTTGAAAAAAATCTTAAGAGTTAAAAAAAACTTGATTTTACTGAAACGTTATAAAAAAAATCAGATTTCTAAATTATTATTATTACATTAATGACTGCAATTATGGTTTAGAAACAAATGAGGAAAATAAAAGTTTGAACCTATAATACCCATCTAATTGATATTGATATACACTATACAGAGCGGAACAGAATGACATGACGTATGAAAAATGAAAAATCGATATTATATGTTACTATATATATAGTATACCAAACGTTGTTATTTGTTAAACGTATGAAAAAAATTATGAAAATTATGTGGATAATAAATAATTTAAGATTTATTTATGTCTGAAAATTCCTAAAAATTCGAATTAATTTATTCAAAAAATATATTAGTACTATCAATAATTTCAAAAAATAAGCTACCTACTTTACTTAAACAATTGTTTGAACCATCAAGATTTTTTCATCAAGAAAGTTAGATTTGCAATGGCTACTTTGAATTGTTTTTGAAAAATGTCTTATTTCAACATTAAAAAATTTAAATAAAAAATGGTAGCGGTATCTTCTTGTAACGCAGTGGTCTATATATAAATTATGAACAAAATAGTTTTAAAATGTAAATTAGAACAACAGTTATTTCATTTTTCAGGTCATTCTGTTACACCTTCTATAATAAATAAACTATTCGCCCTATGGCGGTGACGAAATTCTACTCGCCTCACGCCTCTATTGTGCAGCGTACGGGACGTTTGACACTGTACAACTGAGGTGCGTGTTATAGTTCTTTATAATTTTGATTTTTATTTTCTCGAGAAATTTTCTGTCATAAATTCGGCGAGGAAACAAATCCCTCGTTTTGTGTTTACCCATCGTGAAGGGTTGGAAGCCTTTAGCTACATTATACGCGTTTAACTGCAATATATCAGCTGTTGTGACGTGGACGGCGTCGGGGATGACGAATATTATACATAGGTAATATATACATTAGCCGATATTTAACATGGGCGTGTTTCTGGTCGATTGATTTCGCGTGTCTCTTGTACAACATAAGTGTGTACATGAACGCGATGAACGAATAATAATAATTACACTGCCACTGCACTTGTCTGTTACGAAACAACACCCTCTGACGCAAACGAGTGGTGACCGGCTGGCCGGCCCGAGGTCGTAATTAAAACACGAAACGGAATCAAAATATACACGTTAAACGAGGGTACACACACATACACACACACACACACACACACACACACACACACACACACACACACACACACACACACACACACACACACACAAACTAAGGCGGCATTTTATAGTAATACATGTATATATATAATAGGTATCTAGTATACTAGGTGTATAGGTATAAACAGATAAGCTCACAAACGTAGCACCACCCGGCGTAACGAGGGAGCGGCCACACCCTTATAAAAACCGGCGGAATGATAACCACCGGAAGTGATCAATCGTGGGCGTGGTGCGTGACGACCGAGCTTCGTGTCTAGGACTTTGTCTGACATTAAGTTATTAAAGCTGCCACTGCCACTAGCTGTTGTTGCTATTGGGAAGTAAATAAAAAAACAACGCGATATAATATAACCCGTGCGCGGAGCGTGCTGCAGAGTGCTAACACGACTTATATATTATTACCTAACCGAAATCCGCACACGACGATTTCCACGTTTATAATATAAGTATATATGTATATTGTATATAGATGTTTGTGTGAGTGTGTGTGTATGTGTGTGAAAAGATGCAACTAAGTGGAGATTTGGAGGGGGGTTAGCCACCCCTTCCCTTAATATATATTGGATGATATGTCATGAAAAATGTCATATGAAATGAATCATAAAATTGGCTTAGAACGAGTATGCCTTAGATTTCTTGGACATAAAAGTTATAGTTAATATAAATAATTGAAAATATGGTCCTTAAGACTTAAATACCTATATATTTAAAAATTCAAATAAACAGAATTTAAATAAATACATTATTAAAGAAAAAAATTGAGGTAGTGCGTATTTGGAGAATCATACTGGATAAATACGTCATATCAGTATTATATACACAATACACATTAATGTAAATTTGTATTTATAACAACTTAAAAGCCATTTATATACCTACCAATATAGTAGAAGGGTGCAGAAGAAATGTTCACACATCACACTGCAGATTAATAATTAGAATATATTATGAAAGCTACAGAAAAGCCTCCTAACTAAGCCCACCCAAATTGTTCGTGATAGTTGTGGTTGGGTGTGTGTGTGTGATCGAAAGTGTGTAGTTAGGTCAGTGACACTCAATTATAATAATGTTGTCGAATGTCGATGAACTGTTAACACTTAAAACTCTCATAGTTGAACCTAGTACATATTATAAAACAGCAGTAGTAAAACAGGGGCGTCATTTCAACTTTTTGCAAGGTATGCTAACATCAGGACAGGCCAAAAAAATTTTCAGCAAGCCAATATATACACTATAATTATTAGAAAAAAAAATTTTTTCTCGCTCCGCTCCAAAGTATTCTTTTTCATCAATCAAATAATTTCATAATATTATAACACAAATATTGTACACCTAATAATACACAGTTAAAACGTACATTATTTGATTTTGGATATCATTATTTCAAATTTATAGACACTAAGGAAAACAAAACAAATTCTGAAATCTTTAATCACACATAAGATATTTTATAAGCACCAAACGCCCAAACATTTATTTATTTACAAATATTAAATTATATTACTAAAATATCAACCCAATGTTGTAGTACTAAACTGAGTATAGACTAACTTACCTTACTGCTCTGCATTTTAAATAACGTATCAACTTTCATATTAGAATTGGCCAAAGATAAAAGTTGTTTTTTATTTTTCTCTCGAAGACGAGCTGCCCCACCTTTTCGTTTATTCATTGTATTTTTTGCCTTTTTTGGTATAGGTACTGAAGTCTGGATTGGAACACGTACAACGTGTCAACACTTGAACACTCAACGTAATAAAAATAAGCTAAATAATAACAGTTTAACGGGACAGTCGGACAGTTTTATCTGGGTTTTATCAATCACTAACACTAACGAGTGATGGTTGATCACATTTTACGCGGAACGGCGGAACTATAAAATAATATTTAATAATATTGAATCTATTTTTAAGTTATCTTTTGATAACGCTTCTGATACGCTTGTGGTGTATAGTGATTTGTCGCAGTCCCCTTATTTGTTGGCCGCATCGAGATGTATACACATGTAGTATATACATCTCGATAGTTGGCCGTTGCTATATATAGGTAAGTCGTCAGAGACCGCCCGTGTTTCAAAATCCCAATGTTACATAAATAACTTAATATCATTGATTATAAATACTATTATACATTTATACCTAATCAATGGTAATATCTACTTACTGAACTATAATTATAATATAGTTCAGTGTATCTACTACAGCGTATGGTCTTATAGGGGCATATAGCATAAATTATTGATGCAGATGCTTGAGACCGATTAGATATATAAAAAAAAAGGATAATTTTTGCCCGGCGCAGAAAAATTATAGTCGGGCCAAATTACATCTTGATAATTTTAGGTATGCATAAGCATACCCTGCAATACCCCAAATGACGCCCTGAGTAAAAATACAATATTATGATGATAAACGAATCGAAATTAAAATAATATTAAAATGTGTGATGGTATAGATTGTAAATAACAGTCGGCTGTATTTATTTAATGCAACTAATTTATAAGTGACTCATCGTATATTATGTTATTATTGAGCCATCGTGTATGTATTGTATCATATTATTATGTTATCGTCGTATCGATGTTATATCACGGGAATTACGGGTAAAAAGAGCGACCCACCCTTTGTGACAACAAAAGCCCATGGACATGTCACCGCCTCTCCTTAATTCACTCGTGACGTGGAGACTTCACGGTGAATACAAATAGCTATAGGGGAGTAGGCGCCATCGTGTCGCCCACGACGATATTTCAATATGTTGTAAGTCGAAACAAAATACGGACGTTGTATATTATATCATGTTATACATTATATAAAGTTACATATATGTTATTATTATTTATGGGCAAACATTCGTTCTATTGTATTTATAAATTACTATCTTAAAGTATTTTCATTAATCAACATTGTATACTATGATATATATATATATATATAAAAAACAATCATCATCGACAAAAACAAAATACAAATCTGAGTTTTTCAAATATTAAGCTATTATTTAAAAAAAATGTCAATATATAGGTTTCCAAAATATAAACTAATAATTAATAATTTATTATATTTATAATAATACAACCATATGTCCATATAAATTATTCTTATCCCTATTGCATGATAATGGATTAGGATTTGAAATTTTAATTATTACATATTATAACTTATAAACTAACAAATTTATCTCATCATAAATAACAATAATGCGATGTTGTTAAAAAAACATTTTTTTTTTCCCCAATTCGTGTCCACTGTCCAATTTTCAATCCATTATATAACATAGAGGGTCTGATGTAACTTTCGGAGTACTTCATCCAATAAAAAAAAATAAAAATGATATACCTACGATATAAAAAAAATATATCAACCTTGTAAGACGAAATCCTTCTCTGAAAATCAAAAGAGTTTTTAGTTAAAAAGTTTTTCTATCATGATGTTTTTTGGTGGACACACTTAGCTATTATAAAAGTGTCTTGTTATCATACTATTGGTCTCTATAGTTAAAAATATAATAAATATAATCATATCGATGTAATCGGATAGAATCAACTTTCCAAGCATATTATATTAAAAATATTATAAAAATCAAGCACATATACATTCATTAACTTATTTGGAGGTCCTCGAATATCCGTTAAAAACACAAGTCGATTTGCTCTATAAAATTTAGAAAAATCATCGTGATATTATTATGTGGTTAACTTTCTTTAAAACTCATCATACAAATTACATACCATTATTATATATTTGAGTAGGGGATCTTTCCTCTCCTGTACTTATTTTCACTTCGATATTTTCAATCGATCAGGAGCGTTTTTTGAGTATTAGTTGGTTGTGACTTGTGGGCTGTGTCTGTTGTTGTTTTTTTTTTTAATACGTGCTTAGTCGAGGAATTTCTCAAACACAATTCACTTTCCTTTGCCCATTTTACCCATATTACACGACCTATCGTTTGCACTCGGCTGAAATTGTTTTCGCCATTTGATGTTGTTCCGTCACCGTTTTCTTTGATATAACAACCTTTTGTAATCGGATTGTTTTTATTATTGGTTTGGTGTTCGATTAATTTCCGTGTCATTGAGACATCATGTATCCCGTTTACCACTCCCCGGCTCCCGTAGATACCCTAATATTTGCCAATTTTAAGTCTATATTCTCGAATAACGAACTATAATAATATGCAATATAATACATTTTATAATAGAATATAATATTTCTTATAAATCAGCTACGATGAAGTAATATTCGTTTTTTGAATTGTGTAATCTATGTATAATATTTTCTTAAAATGTCAATTAGTATCAATTAGTTATATGAGTACATACTCGTTAAATAGTATCGATTGATCACACTAAACATATTTAGGTTGTAGCCAGTTTTAGGTAATATGTAAGTAGTTATTTTCATTATAATAATATACAAATTAAGTATTGACTGGCTCTATTATATCAGTCAGACGATATAAGGGAAAATGCACTAACGAGTCAGTGATGTACCTAAATTGCATATTCAAGACGCCGTACGATAATAATAATATTATTATTGTATATTAATTATTGAAATACTATTAAATTGAATACAGAACCCATACTTACGCATTCTGAGATATACCTAGGTGAAATGAATTATATTATTGTTAACTCTTACAAACGGAAAAAATAATCGACATTTTATGTCGAATGCTAGTTTAGGGTATACGGCGTTACCTTATAGTTGCGGTCATTACAGAATATTATGGGTTGTAATTATACGTAAATATATTATGAAAAATATGAAACCTACTATCGATTTTTAATACTATGCTTAAATAAAGTTTATTAAAAAATATATTACAATAACCATTATGTACACAATAAAAGTATTATTTTTATTCGTTATCTAAATGTGTTTTTACGGTTAGAAAGTTCACGTTCAAAATTAGTCGAGAAAACTAATCGTGGTGCGGAATGAAAACATGTGAAAACAAAAATAATCAATGAAACTAAAATAGCACCGCACTATAATAGCTTTTAACAATAATATTATGTTGAGTACTGGGCCAAAAAAAAATAATTACGATAATAATATTAATAATCCCTATAATTACATTTTCTATTATTGTTATACGATTACAGTGTTCCGTGGGCGCTCAAGTGAACATTGACGAGGACGCAAACGGGTCGGCGGACGAGTCTCTGTGCGGTGGACGTAACGAGTTGTACGAACCGATGGACAGCGATCGTGAACCCAACCTTACCTCTCCGGCGGCAATGAGCTTCATCAGTGAAACGGAAAAAGAATTAACTGACGCGCCACCGATGACATCTTCCTGTCAGACTTGTCTCATCCAACAGCCTAACATCCAAGCGCTAATGGGTGTCCATTGAACCGCAAACAAATAACAATATTATAATATACAATACAAACATAATATTATATATCATCATTTCGTCGCCATAATATATTTTAGTATATTATTATAACATATAATTATCTATATAGGTAAGCCACGACTCCGACTTAACGATCCACGACCACCGCGTTAGCCTAACCGGTCGTGGTTGAGCCTATTTATTTTATCGTTTTTTTTTTTTAGAATACGTCTTAGGCATTATTTTGTTTAAAAACACGCATCTTTTTGCACGTATAACTCGTTTTTTATTTTGAGAAAAATAATTGTTCATGCTTTTATATGCACAATAATGTTGCTGCATAAGAATATATCTGTAATCTTATTATAATATTCTAAAACATACCACCTATTATCCTGGAAAAAAGTATAAAATTAAATATTTCTGAATTATATTTTTAAACTTGGTTTTTTCTAAATGTTCAAGTCAAAAACAGAAAATCAGTTGACTCTTCAACAATTTTAAAATAACTTTAAATTGTTGTATCACCTGTATATTATAATAAATTGCATTAAATAATATCGTTGTATTTAATACGATTATTTTACGGTAGTAGCTTTGACAAAACTTCAAGGGGGAAGGAACAAATTCAATGTCATGGTCCAAAAAAATATGTAAAAAAAATGTTTTTCGTTTTTTCGTCCAAGCGTACTATTGTAGTATTGTACTAACGTTCTATCATCGTTAGGTTTTATAATTTAAAAAAATAAATATATATTGTTAATAATAGCCATAAATCACTATTTTTTAATATTTACGTATTAAAAGAAATAAACCAAGTTGCACTTGTGAGGAGAGGGGAGGAGGGTCACCCACATCACCATCCTCAAAACCACAACTTTTATTCAAAAATATAAATAAGAAAATAAGTACAAGGCTCATGTACGCTTTTTAAGAAAATTACATATTAAATATTCAATCATATCATTATAAAATCATTATATTTTATGAATTATGCCAATGTAAATCGTTTAAAATGTTTTAATAATTATATCATTGACTACTTTAATATTTTTAATAACATGCAAAAAATAGGCTTGTACATTTTAAAACCACTGATATTACCAATAGTAGGTATTCGTAGTAATTTATTGTTTCTAAATATGGCACCATTTTGGATTTTTCATATTTTTGTTAAATGGGTATACCTACATCAGCACATATTATTATAGTACCTACATATTTTATTTTTATGTCAGGATATAAATATTTAAATAACAATAATAATTAATAACTAACAACCACATTGTGTTTGACGACAATGAATGACAATTAAAGACAAATGCAAACTTTTTCGAATTGACTTGTTTTAGAGGTAACTTAAATCTTCTGAAACACACAATGAAAATTCTTCGCAAACTTTTTTGCCACATTCAACGAAAAAATGAATTGTATACTGTATTATTTACCTACAATGTGAATTTAAACGACATATTTTGATGTTCCAGTGGAACCGTCACACGCTGCATATTAATACCACGTAAAAATAATATTTACCTAAAATAAATACTTGAAATCACTGGGATGGGATCCGTTTAAAAGGGTTTTCTTTTTTTGCTCTTTTGTTATAAATGTTTAAGTCGACATGCAAAGAACACACTAACACCAAAATTCGGTTTTAAACATTTTTCCAGGCGATTTTCGGGTTGCTAATAACTCTTTTTTTAAATTACACAATACTAGATTAAATTCGTATCAAAATGTAAGTATACTTATGGTATACCAACTAAATGGCAAATATGTATAATATTTTTCTTACAGCATATGTTTAAAACGATATAAAATTAAACAAAAAATACACAACCCTACAAATACATTGAGTTAGTTGTTGTTGTTTATTTTAATGATCATTATTTTTCCACTTTCACAGATCTTTAAAATCTTACACATTATAATTTATCATCTACATCAGAGATTCTGATTTTTATATTTCTACTAGCTAAGATATAAAATATAAAATTACTTTTAGTATAGAAGATTGATACGTATGTACGTGTCTTGTTCAATTGCATAATATTATATTAAATTATTTTCATTTCAGATTCGCTTTTCGAACTAACACCGTCGCCCGAACACTAGACAACTTCCGCACCATCGATACGGCCAATGCCCAATACAGCAATATTATTATTATTATTATTATTATTATCATTATCATTATTATTGTAATTGTTGTTATTGTTGTTATTGTAATATAATATTATAATGTACCTAATCTACGACGCCCGTTGGACAACCATGACGCAATACGGCCAATACGTTTGTATTATATTAAATAATATGTTTAAGAACATATTCTGAAGCCCTTGATGATTCCGAGCGAAAGTATATTTATTATATAGCATTATTATTACTATATAGCAATTATTATTGATTTATATGTTAGTTGAAAACGACATTTTTGTCAGTCAATTTATTTGTCACCACTACATATATTATTTAATATCACCTTACCTATGTACGGTGTACGTAACGTTCATCGTTATCGACTCTTATATATACACCCATAAATGTATCGTTTTTATTTTAATTTAACTGTAAATAATTAATGCACCATAATAATATCGAAAATTCTACACATGATAGTATACCTAATACATGTTCCGGTATGCAACTGAATAATAATTTTATTCTTGATGAAACAAATGATAACTACTATTTAGGTGACTATACTATATAATGATAAAGTATACAGGGCAATTCATTAAAAGGTTTTACTCCTCAGGTTGCATTTGGGAAATGTTACAATCTTATATTATAATAAAACGATTAAAACGTAAAACGGTTCGGTTAAATCAGGTTGGTTATTTAACAATATATCATAACATATTTTGTGCAACATAATAACTGTTCCCAAATGCTTCCTGGGTCATTTTCTCTAAAGGTTTTAACGTTTTTGCTAGTATTTTTTTTTATACAATTTGAAGTATTTTCGATATAACATTTTGGAAAACAAAATAAATTTTTACTATTTTTATCGTTATTATTTTTTAAGGTTTTCAGATGTTTGAATTAAAGCGTATACGAACATAATATTCTACTTTGTAATATGGAATTTAAATTTATGTTGTAAAAAATAAATTAAAAATTGATAAATAATAATAAAAATATTTACAAAAACTTTTAGAGTTGAGATTGAGTATTAGTCTTTTAAAAGAAACGCCGTGCAAACGATTTAATCGTATTGGATTCGCATAGAACGAACGAAAAAACCGTTTCAATAAATTTTAATATAGTTGCATGCCCACACTGCACCATATACTGCGCCTATATAATATACCTAATTATCAGTGTTAGGAAAACAAATCATTGATTAACATACTATGTTTGAAGTGTATGAAGGTTACCTACACTTAAAATTTAAAATTGATACATTTTAAAAATATATTCGTTGAATTTCTCAATAGTTAATGAAATTAATCACACCACACGATTAAAAAATAAAAGTTAAATCATCCATGACTAATTTTGTTCAGTTATATTTTTATAATTTATAAGATATATGTTTTGCCCAACACTGATGATACTTCTTATGATAACTATAATAAATTATGTGTATAAAAAACATTTCTGTTATTCACTCGACTAGCGTATACTAATTATATAGGTACGATTTGTTTTTTTTTTATATATAATGTTAAGTAATACATATCATTACGTTTAAACGCATAACGGTTAGACCATTATGTATCCAAATTTATATATTATAATTACATTTTTCGTCATACATAATATTATAATATTATATTCATGTGTATACTACAATCGTATTATACCCACTTAGCCTACAAACAATGTGTGGTCTAATATTATTGTACTCTAGTCTAATAAAATGAATAAATTGTTTGGCGATATTTAATCGGTTATGTGTTATAATTTTTTTGTGACCTGCTGCAGCTTAGCTTTAATCGACTGAGTGCCTATTACTATAATATGTGTTGTCGTACCTACACACATGGATGGTTATTTTAATAAACGTTCGATTACTCGAAAAGTATTAATATTTTTGAAGATAAAAATTTTTTTATCTGTTAGGTTATGTAATATTATAGCGAAGACATTTTAATATTTTATACATAACAACATTTTCAAAAAAATAATTTTCTCGTCAATTAACAATTATTTTAAATTAAAAATGAGTTTGATTCTCATTAGAAAAAAAGAGAATCGCCACAATATACTCCATAGTATGAAAATCTTAATATTAAAATAAGGTATTTTATTATTTGAAAATTCTTAAAATAAGAATTTGAATAGATGCAAATCGCCCTGTTTAAATATAATAACAAAATATAAAAATATCGCGCACATGATTGATAATAATAATTACAGTTATTATATATTTTTATTACGCTACTTTAAACGCTGTATATAGTTTTCCTTCGGTATTGTATTTTATATTGACGTTTATCTGCTTCATTGTTTTTTTTTTCTGTACACGACTGTAAAATACTTGGCCGTTAAGAAGCGGGAGAACTGGTAAACGGCGGTAAGAAATGTTATTTTTTTACATAAATTACTCTCTATACCTACGCGTATAATTCAGCACTTAAATGTTAAACAGCTTTCCCGCGAATTAAATGTAAACTCTATAGATTGTATAAGGTATCTACGTGGTTCGTAAAATAAATGTATTGTTGATCTTTTTCGTATCTTTTGAAAACAATTCTCCGAGAATAGAACGCCACACCCGAATTTGATGTCTCCGTCTTATGAACGTGGGTATATATAACCATACGGTATACATAGGTATAATATGTACGTTCAGCTCTTCCAGTTTTGTGTTTATAGACTGTATCGATGGCAAAATAAATTCCTATATATGAAGTTTTGAGATTTTGATAGTTTATCTCTTGAATTTTACATATCTTATGGAAGTAAAACATTTTATTATCGATGTTTAGTGAAATATTGAAGTTTAAACTTAGTTATTGCTTCATTATTGATAGAATTACTAAATTACTTGCAATATCAACAAAGTAAAAGTATAATGCTAATTAAGTATTTACTATTTTAATACTTGATTGTACATTTCGAGAATACGGTAAATATTATTAAATAAATATTCTCTAGATTTGCTATTATCATTTAGTATTTACTAAAGACGTTCAAGAGTTTATAGACGATCTATTTTTTAATGTTCAAACTGAATTATAAATTATAATCATGGTGTACCTGATGTTACAACTTTCAAGGAACATCTAAACGTAAAAGAAAATAATTAAATTAGAAAACAATAAATTAATGTAAGATAAATTGTTTAGCTACTATTTGTATAATATATCACTCGTAAAAACGCCATACAAATATTTACAGTGAACTTTTTTTTAAATTTATACTAACAACAACATACTAGGAACTTTGTATTAAAATGTCAAGTATCTTGCCTGAGCAAAATGTACTTAATACAAGATTCCTTATAAGTTTGCCTAATTTTATCAATAAAAAAAAGTTTATAAGCAAGTCATAATAAATTTTTATGAGCATTTTAAGTTCAAATTTGTACAAGATTCGATATTCACTCGATTTCTCATGTAGCGATTTTTTTATTTTGTTGCAATTCAAAAACGAATAACTGGAGATGCTTGAAAATTTCACTGAATGTGTATATTAGCATTTTCTATACACCATCTATAATTTTGAAATATATTTTGACTGTTGTTGAGCTTTTTACGGACCATTTCAATTTTCCATTTTTTTATTTTTTTTTTATATAAATACCAATGAATTTTTATTTGTTGGGCCAAAAATCATGAAAATTTAATATAAGGTTCCTGGTATATTGTTACAATAGCAATCGAAAAATATTAAAAATACATAGGCACACATTTTTTTATAAGCATTTAAAGTTCGAATTTTGACAAAATTCGTCAAAATCTCGAAAATTATCAATCATTGTAATTAAACAATTATAAAATGGTCAGTTTTTATAACTAAGGATTGAAAATTTAAAATAAAGATTCTAATAAATAGTAAATACTGTAAACAAAAAATCTAAAAAATATATAAACACAGTTATTTTTTACAGACATTTTAAGTTCAAATTTAGACGAAATTACATATTAAAATCAATTTTAACAAGTAAAAGTATATATTATAATTTATAATATTTTTCCAGCATCACTGATAATTTTAGGTTAATAATTAAATAATATGAATAATATTAATTCAAATTATCAACTACCGTACAATAACAATATCAATATAATTTAACATATCCTAGACCGACATACCGTCTCCGCTCAGAATCGTTTTTCATAAACAATGATATTATATCATTTAATTCGAATTTAATACCATCCATTATAGTACAGTGATCTACTTGTAACCTACTGTACAGCGAAGCAAAATCTACTTGACCCCCTTTTAAAAATCTCTTTTATTAAATTGAAATTAGGCTTGCTTTAATGCTTTATATTATTTCCACAATGCTTGAACTTGACCTACCTTTTGTCTCTTTGGCAATTGTATAGGCGATTCACTAAAATATGGATCATCCTATTATATAAATAATACACCAAACGCGCTCAATTAAATAATACAACGCAGGTACTACAACAGAATAGATGAAATATGAAAATTTATTCTGTGGTACTACTATTAGTTATGACATTACAAATTAACAAACCTCTATTTTATAATTTTCTGTTTTTTTCAAAAGGCTGCATAAATGTTAATGCCCCTTTTTTAGTTGCCATCTCTTCAGGCAAACCAAAGAATAAAAAAGTAATATTAACCATATCAATGTTTTATTGTTTCATTTTTCAAAAAAACTTTGGTTATATTATATACTAAACATATTCTATAGGTATTGATATTTTAAGAGGTATTTGAATTAGACATAATAGCTTACTGTAAATGGGTTACCTAACCTAACCTTCAGTGGACGTCCATGTATTATTTATGTCTTCTTTATAAAAATGATTTGAACAAACCCGATTTGATTTTTTAAAATCATAAACCTTATTTTTTTCTTCTTCTTTGTCTTTAGGTATTCCAAATGTTATTTTTGAAACTTCATGTGATATTTTTGTACAACAAGTCATCTTGTTGTATATAGACTTGTTGTAAATCGGTTGACCGTAGCCTCGTACTTGAAGATAGTTGAAATAACAAACACGAATAAATAATAATCAATAGTTTTTATTAAGTGAACTTAACAGACATGGGCACTGTCCATTACCCACTGCCGTAATCAGCTCCTCGTCTTCTTCCTTATATCTAACTTCAACTAGGACAATCCCTCCTATATAAAAATGCTTTAGTGCAGTTTCCAATTGTTTAATGTTTACACTACTTTTATAATAACTAATTTCTTACGTAATCTAAATTCCAATTCACAATTGTTTATTAATTACATTCTACATATCCGTTCTTATTACCTAATGTTATTGACACTTAATCATAACAGACTTATGGTGTCTTAAAATCGACAAGTAGTACAATATGATGTATCTTTAATCGTGGTTTTAATATATAATAGTAATTAGTAAATAATAAATATCGCGATTAAAGATATATAGGTATAGTAGTATACCTTTAATCGTGGATACTTAGTTTTCATATTTGATAAATTTACGCGCTTAAAATGAGTTGAGGAGACCACTAGATATTGCTACTAGTCAGTAAGTTTTCAGTCGCGTTATACAAATTCGATGTGTAACCAATATATCATTAATCGTGGTCTGTATTCTGTGGTTATCACAGCACCATTATCACATAACCAAACATGATGCCTCTCAAGCAGTGTGCGCCAACCATAATCCAAACATAGGCCTTATAGTATTAGGTCTAGAGCACTTTAGTAGCAGGCATGACCCCGATATATCATTATTCATTATATCCGATTTCTTTTTGTATATGTAAAAAAATTTAATTCGAAAACGATGTTAGACTATTTAGCAGGTCGAACATTACCAGTCTAAAACGAAACTAGACTGAGCAATCCGCTTGCGGTCAGATAGAGTGCTAAGCGCCGTCGCTTTTTCGCATGTAAAAAAAGTGTAGTCGAAAACCGTTTTGGACGACGACGTGGCAATGATATTTTTGATAATAATAATATGATAGTTCCAACAAGCCGTTAGAGGTTCGAGGAGCCTTCTGGACGGTCGCCGGTCTTTCATTTCGAACATATTATATATATAATATAGCGCAGGGTTGGACAGTAAAGTGCAGCATCTCTTTTGGACTTTGAGGTATAACAATTAATGATACTTACATTATTGTCATACAAGGGTTAGTTCTTTCCCTCGTTAAGTCGTGTGAATGATTGTTTTCATTTAATATTGTTTCATCTTATGAGTGTCCTACAATTAAAAATATTTGAGTATTATCAGTTAGGCTTGGGCATTACTCATGGTTGCATTATTACCTGTGGTGTATTTACAATACTATATACTTTTTTAGTATTAAAATTAAAATTTAATATTCACACATGTAGGTGATCTCAAATTGAGGTATTGGGTATCCTAGGCTCCTAGGCACTGTGTACACTTAAAATGTTATTTTACTGCTTGATATATTGATAATTTTATGACAAAGAATAGTTTAGAACATTAGTAATTATAGTATATTGCAGTTAGGTATAATATTGTTAAAGGTTGATCCACGTATTGATATATTCTATTGTTAACTTGTTATTAGTTCCTGTGTTTAAAACCATCTTTTCTGTTTGGATGTATTTAACTATTAAGCTGTATGATTAAATGATTTTCAATTGTTAGCAGTATAAACAAATTATTCAGTAATATTCATTTATTATTTTGAGTGGCTATTTCTTTGGTGTCTCTGTTATTATAATTCACAACTCTTAAGAGTCAATTGTTTATTTGTTTAATTATTTTTAAGTTTTGTTAACTCTACCAAACTGTTGTTACTTGTTTTATTTGTAATAAGTTTGATTAATCCTTCAAATTATTATTAAATTAATAATAAATTGATATTAAAATTACAATTAAATAGTCCTAAAACTTAAATTGTAAATATTATTGTAATAACCACTTAAATAATTTAAATTCCTTCTTTAACAATATATATTCTCTGTGCCACATTTTATATATTAATACTTATGATGTCCTATACTTTTTACCCGCCAGGCGTAAATAATAATAATAATAATAATAATAATAATAATAATTACTGATGGACTGTATATTAAACTTTTATTTTTATAAATATAAATATAAACAAAGTAATTGTTTACTAAAATATGTTAAGTAATGTTAAAATAATTTACTACTACAAAGATCAACAATATTATAACTAAAATAATAATATGCCAATTATAACTAAATTTAGGGAGAGCCAATAAAAATATGAATTAATTTTATGTTTTGTATTGTACTATTGTTATATATTAATCATCAAGGTACCTATTATTATTTAAATTATAAAATAATTTGTATTGTTGGAATATAATTGAATGTCTTTAATATATTGAATTTTTAAAGACTGTTTTTGGTATGTGTCATTACGCATTCTTGGACATCTTTTCTGAAAAAAACTTTATCACATATATCACATTTTTACGGGTTTTTTCCGGTATGTGTCTTTTTAAATATGATTTCCAAGAGAAAGCTTGATTACAGATGTCACATTTATACGGTTTTACTCCGGTATGAGTCCTTTTATGCCTTGCTAAATTGGATTTCTGAGAGAAAGCTTAATCACAGGTATCGCATTTATACGGCTTTTCACCGGTATGTGATGTTCTATGTACTTTTAAATGTTGTTTGTTAGAAAATCCTCTATCACATATATCACATAAATATGGTTTTTCGCCGGTATATATTCTTGTATGGGATTTGAAATTTGATACCTGAGAAAAACTTTTATTACAGATATCACAACTATATGGCTTTTCACCAGTATGTGTTCTTGTATGCCTTGTTAAATTTATTTTCTGAGAGAAAGCTTGATCACAGATATCACATTTATGAAGGTTTTCGCTGGTATGTGTTCTTTTATGTCCTCTTAAATGTAATGGATTTTTTTTTTTTTTTTTTTGTGGTATCGAGGACCAGAGGGGGGACAGTGTTAGCATTACTTCCCCTCAATATCGAGGACCAGTGGGGGGACCGCGAGGACCAGAGGGGGGACCGCGAGGACCAGATGGGGGACCGCGAGGACCAGAGGGAGGACCGCGTGGACCAGTGGGGGGACCGCGAGGACCAGATGGGTGACCGCGAGGACCAGAGGGGGGACCGCGAAAAACCAGAGGGGGGACCGCGTAAATGTAATGTATTAGGAAAATCTTTAGCACAGATGTCATATTTATAAGACATTAATCCGGTATGTGTACTTATATGTAGTTTTAAACAATCTTTTTGAGAAAATCTTTTGCCACAGATATTACATTTAAACGGCTTCTCACCGGTACGTGTCCTTATATGCCTTGTTAAATCTGATCTTGTAGAACATTCTTCATCACATGTGTTTAGTTTTTTAACGGTATGTGTCAATGTATGTCTTATTAAATTTTTTTTCCTAGAGAAAGCATGGTCACAAATATCACATTTATACGGTTTTACAGCAGAATGTGACTTTAAATGTCTTATTATATTTGTTCTCTGAAAGAAAGTTTGATCACAGATATCACATGTATACGGGTTTACCCCAGTATGTGTCCTAGTATGGATTTTTAAACTGTATGTACAACCAAATGATTTATCACATATACCACAATTATACGGTCTTTCTCCAGCATGTTTCCTTGTGTGGACTTTTAAATTATTAGATTGAGAAAAGTTTTTATCGCAGATATTACATTTGTAGGGCTTTTCTCCGGTATGCGACATTGTATGTCTTGTTAAATTTGTTTTCTGAGAGAAACCTTGATCACAGATATCACATTCGTACGTTTTTACTACAGAATGTGACATTGTATGCCTTATTAAATTTGTTTTCTTAGAGAAAGCTTGATCACAGATATCACATTTATAGGAGTTTACAGCGGAAGCGGAATGTGACATTATATGCCTTGTTAAATTTGTTTTCTTAGAGAAAGTTTGATCACACATACCACATTTATACATCTTTACTCTGGTGTCTATTGTTGTATGCTTCGATAAATTGGATGATTTAGGAATTTTGTCACAGATACCAGTCAAAGCCTTTTCCCTTAAATTTGATGTCTTGTCTGAATTCGTACTAATAATGAATTCTGAAGAATAGTTTTCGTTAAAAACCGTGCCTATAAATTCATGCTTGCCAATTAAATCTTTTTCAATTTTTATTTCAGTATCCATTGTTTTTAAATTTGATGTTTTGTCCGAATTCGTAGGAATATTTAATTCTGAAGCGTTGTTTTCGTTAAAAACTGTACCTATAAATTCATGCTGGCCAATTAAATCTTTTTCAATTTTTATTTCGGTATCCATTGTGTTTATAATTGCATCAACTTTATTTCTGAAAAAATAATAATATCAGGCATTTTAAAAATGATAACCTTCATTAAATAAAAGAGAATCATAATAATTACATAAATACATTTGAGAACCATTTTTTTGGTTTTTTTGCTATCTTAAATTATTAAGAATTTTCAATTTTGACCTCCCATAAATACAAACTAGATTCACATTATTATTAGAAAAGATGTTCATCTCAAAAATTGGAGCGTTTTTAATACCCAAAATATTGGTGACAGGTAGAAAAAGGGGGTCAAGTGGATGTCTCTCCGCTGTACAGTAGGTTACAAGTAGGACACTGTATAATGGACAGTATTAAATTTGAATTAAATGATATAATATCATTGTATACGAAAAACGATTCTGAGCGGAGACGGTATGTCAGTCTAGGATATGTTAAATTATATTGATATTGTTATATACGGTAGCTGGTAAGTTGAATTAATATTATTCATATTATTTAATTATTAACCTAATATTATAATTTATAATACATACTTTTACATAAGACACAATTCAATTTGAAACGTCATTTATGATTTAATAGATGAATATTTCATAATATTAAGTAGAAAATAGGTATGTAAAAAATAACTGTGTTTATATATTTTTAGATTTTTTAATTACAGTATGTACTATTTATTAGAATCTTTGTTTTAAATTTTCAATTCTTAGTTATAATAACTAAACATTTTATAATTTTTTAATTACAATGATTGTTTCGAAATTTTGTTAAATTTTATCAAAATTCAAAATTTAAATGCTTATAAAAAAAATTGTGCCTATGTATTTTTAATATTTTTTAATTACTATTGTAACAATATATAATTATATAAAAATATTAAATATATTACATTTTCAGATTTTTCGATCCAACAAATAAAATTTTATTGACATTAAAAAAAAAACAAAAAAAAATTGAAATTTTAAAAAGTCTGTAAACAACTTGAAACTAGTCAAAATATTTTGAAAATTTTATGAAGTATAGAAATTGATATAATAAACATGTTGTGTAAATTTCGAGTGTCTACAATTATTCGTTTTTTAATTACAGCAAAATAAGCAAATCCCTACATGGGAAATAGAATTATTCAAGGTTGTAAAAATATGAACTTCAAACGCTCATAAACATTTAATAAGACTTTCTTATGGACATTTTTTTTTTGATAAAGGTATACAAACTTATGAAGAATCTCGTTTTACATTTTCATACATTAGATTTAAAAAGAAAAACTTTTATGAATTTCTACCCCAAAATAATTTGCATATTTTCGTAATTTTTACGCATTTTGTTAAAATTCGAACTATAAATGGTTATAAAAAAATTTGTAACTATGGACTTTTAATATTTTTCAACTACTATTGTCACAATATATTAAACTTTCAAACTTTTTTACCCAACAAATAAAATGTTATTGACATTTATAAAAAAAAAAAACTAAAAAAATTGGAAATTGAAAATGTCCGTTGACATATCAAAACAAGTCAAAATATTTTGTAAATTTTATCATGTATTGAAAATGCTAATATAAACAACCAGTGAAAATTTCATGTATCTACTAGTATCTACATGGTCACTAGTTTTAGGGTTACACCAAAAACCAAAATCAATTTTGTCAAAAACCTATTTTGCGTAAAAATTCCCGTTTTTCCTTAATTTTTAGTTTGTTTTTCCTGGAGCTTTTGAAAACTATTGGGAATTTTAAAAAATGACCTTTCCGAATGCACCAACTAGATTCACTTTCCCATTGAATAAGATACTGAAGTTGAAAATCGAATCATTATTTCGACTACTTATCGTGTACACAGACACAAAAAAAAATAAAAAAACACACATCATTGTAAAATCATTACATTCATCGCTTCGCTCAGAATCTAAAAAAATATACACAACATAGTTAAATCAATACATTCGTTGCTCTACTCAAAATCTAACATTTTTAAGCAAATCCAATTTTTGTAAATATCGATTTTATTAACCTATTTTTTGATGTAACTTAAATACTATTGAGTAATAACTGTGTATAGGTTAGGTTAGGTCAACATCGCAGACTGGTTGAAGGAAGAACGGATGATCGATGATATCAGGCGTGCAGACGTAGGTCTACAATCCGCAACTATCCTGGCCAGGGATAATACGGGTGGCAGTAGAGTTGCGGGCATCACGGTGTCGATGTCTACCGTGATTCCCCCAACTGTCTGCTGCGAGCGCCATCAGTGTAGGCATGGGCATGTGCCGCGTCGAACTCATTGACAGCAAAAAAGTCAGGTGCTCCCAAGACTTGGCTATAAGGAAAGCAGTTCTACGGCAGTTTTTCCTGAGAGGAAGTGTTTTCGATGCCACCAAACAGACCATCTAATCGTGGACTGCGCGGGTGCTTCGAAAAACAAGACCAGTGACCGAGCAGGGACAGCAACTTCGGCTAGCGGTGAAGAGACAAGTTCTTCAGGGGCGGTCCAGCTACTAGCTAGAAGTTCAAGCAGATCAACATGAACCACGGTTGGCAGGCCCACAACTTGATATTGCAAACAATGGTTGAGGAGAGTATGGACGTGAAGCTCACGAGGCGGGTGGTTGGCTTCTTAGCCTGGGCGCTGGTGGTGCAGCACTTGGAGTCTTTGGTCAGTGGATTTCTGTAGCCAACTTGGTGCGAGACAACGAGTTTGTGGCGGCCAAACTGGAAGGCAGTGTGTTTGTGGCTAGCTGCTACATGTACCCACATTGCACACTTCAGGGACTTCTAGAGACTCGAAAACTGTATTAGAGGCCTTAACTGAGTTTCTTATTGCTGGTGGTGACTTCAATGCACGGTCCTCTGCCTGGGGCGACTGGGAGACGAATGCCAAAAGAGATGAACTCCTTGTCTTCGCCGAATCGCTCGGACTAGTGATCATGAACGAAGGATTCAACCCGACGTCTACGGGACGAAGAGTGGGCTCGATCGTGGGCGTAACGATGGCCAGCGAAGCCTTAACCTCGACAATAAGGAGTTGGGTGGTGGAGAACGAAAGTGAAAACGGATCGGACTACCAGACAATATCGTTCTGCATGGTGGATAGAGAAGGACATACAGCACGCGTCACCCAGAGCAGAAAGTGGAAGACCAGGTGTGAGTTGACCTCGACGCACTGGCGACGGGATTGCTACTGGTTAGATGGACCAAGTCGACCAACTCGACCCGAATGCTGCAGCCGAGGACTTTAAGACAACAATCACCACAGCAGCCGATTATGCCTGCCTTCTAACAACAAGATATCGGAGAGCAGCTGTACACTGGTGGACCAACAAAATTGCAGAGCTGAGAAAAAAGTGTTGTGCCTGCAGGAGATCCGCAAGACGTGTTGCGGCCATAGTGCGTGAGGCCGGGCTCAATGAGTCGCCTGCGCTCACCGTTGCCCTGTTACTTCTGAAGGTCACTAGGAGGGACCTTTGACAGGTTAGGTCAGCAAGGCACGCTACTGGAGTGAAATGCTCGACTCAGTTGAAAGTGACCCCTGAGGAAAGCCATATAAAATGGTCCTCTGGAAGTTGACTGGCCCCCAGCCTGCGCTAAACATGGGAAGAGAAGATTTAGCGAGGATTACAGAGAGCTTGTTCCCGAGCAGGCCTGTATTTGCACGAGAGAACAGTCAAATCACTCATGTACCTCCGCTGACAATGGAGGATCTGTAGACAGGAGTTGATCATATAGCCATAGGTTAGGTTAGGTTATCATATAAAGCCCAGGAAAAGATCACCAGGACCAGACGGAATCTCGACACGGCACTACTTGTCACTCGCCGTCTCTAAGATATGCTCTGGATAGGATAGCTTCTTGGCCTATTAAACAAGTCACTTGGCTCCGGAGTGTAAGCGCTGGAAAGTTGCGAGGCTTGTGCTATTAAGAAAGGTCTAGCCGGTGGGTGAACCTTCGTCTTTTCGCCCTCTCTGTCTGTTAAACGATATTGGCAAGCTTTTCGAGTATCTTCTGGTCCGGAGGTTGGAGGCCCAGATAGAAAGAATGGGAGGCTTATCTCCAGTGCAGCATGTCTTCAGACACCGCGATGTCACTGAAGAACACGGCTTGCGTAGCAATGAACGAGAAGCGCATTTGTGTGGCTGTTAGCTTGGATATTAGAAACGTGTTCAACTCCGATAGGCTGGGAACATGTATGGGCAGCGCTGCGCTGGTGGGGGATGCAACCGCACCTGCTGAAACTTATTGGTTCGAATTTCAGAGATAGAACGGCGGAGAGGTTATGTTAGATAAGATAGTCGCTACATAATACTCACGAACTAGTACAGTCGTCTGTCACTAGGACCATAATGCTGTTCCATAGCAGAACAGTCAGTTCGGCTCGGTGCTGCCGCTAGCCGCACCTTAGAAACCGTAGGTTAGGTTAGACTACCGGCCCCCTCGACGGGACCCACGTTGACGTGGTGCGGGAGCTCACCGACTTCGGTCGGTGCTAAGAGGTACCCAACTTCCCGGCTCTGACTTTAACCAGTTGGGGCCGGAGCCTCCAGAGCCACCTCTGACTTTAACTGGTTGGGGGTGGCAGGTACGGTAACCACCTGCTACCAATAGTAAACGGACCCTGAAGGAAATCTGCAAACCCCCTGTCAGTAGGGTAAAAATGACAGAAGGCAACTGTAAACCCAATAAGAACGTCAATGACAGAATTATTGTTACCGCATCAGAGGATTCGGACCCTCAGATGCCGGCAGTCGGTAGTGCGCAAGCAGGCTCCCGGCGGTCGTCATTCACCGACTGCAGGGATACGGGAGTGGCCAGCCAGGCCCCCGTCATCCCTCCCACTACTAGTGCTGAGACATTGTGTGACTCGGCAAGCCTCCTCCGGAAGTGCTTAGTCACGCAGGACGGAGGTTACAAATTGCTTATCCAGAAGGCAGCGGCCTTGGAGTCGTGGTCTGCTAAGGTGAGAAGCCCAGATGTTAAAATCGCTATTCAGGGGGTACTAGATGTGATCGGCGCACTCAAGGGGAGTCGAGATGACGTTCACAAGGCTTTCAACAAATTGTCTCGGAGGATCCTTAACGGTGACCCTTTGTTGAGCAAATCAACAGCCAGAGGGGACTGCAATAGTGTTGCAACTCAGATCAGACAATCTCTAGGAAGTGCTGCGACTCAGAGTCGCAAAAGACAGCGCAAAAGCCACAACATGATGCACCAACGGATGCACCAAGCGGGGCAACACCTGTCACAAGAGACGTAGCGACAGACACACCGTGCTGGTGGGAAGCCCCGTCCTCGCGGCAAACCCTACCAGGGACAGCAACAGCAGTTCGGGAGCAGCGGCAGCAGAGTAGCCAGCCCGAGCAGCAGCCGAAGCAGCAGCAGCAGCTGAAGCAGCCGAAGCATCAGGAGACTAAGCAACAACAGCAGCAGCAGACGTAGGAACATCAGCAGCAGACGGAGCAACAACAGCAGCATCAGCAACCACTGACGGAGCGGAATGAAGTTGTCAGGAGAAAACGGAAAAAGAGTTGGTTACGCAGCCCTCCCCTCCCATCCGGCAATCCCGACCAGTAACCAGCAAGATCGAGTTACTGCGGAAAAGAGCCCCTAAGACCGCGGCGGTCACAATCGATCGCCCGGCCGAAGGGGGAACGTTGACCGCGTTAATGAAGAAGGTTGCTGGAAGCATCAATTTACAAAATCTCGGGGTTAAAGTGGTCACAACGAGGCGCACCAGGGCTGGCGGAATCCTCCTCGAGGTAGAGGGGGCGGACAAAGCCGACCTACTGGCCGAAAAGATACGTGCAGTGTCCGGTGATGCGGCTAGAGTCAGACTCCCTATACCCCGAACTCCCGTTCTGTTACTGGGCATCCCAGAGTGGGTTGAGGCGGAAGATGTTGCAGACGCACTTGAGCGTGCGGGAATACTTGGTGTCACAGCAGAGGGGATCAAAATCTGGAGGAATGCCGGTGGTCGGGCTGAACTCGTGGCAAGCTTGAGACTGCCACTGGTGGATGCCATCTCACTTGCAGAGCATAAATCGATCTACATAGGGTGGACGAAGTGCAGAGTTAAGCTGCTGGAGAAAAACCACCCCACCTGCTACCACTGCCAGCAGAAAGGCCATCTTGCGGCTGAATGCCGGAACGAGCCAAAGGCCCGACGCTGCCACAGGTGCCAAGGCGGAGACCACCTTTCTAGGGATTGCGTCCAACCTATGCAATCCAAACAGCAGCGGAAGCAACCTACTTAAGCGCTCCTGCGACGGCAGCAGAAGCAGCCAACTACTCCTACCCATGGGAATGGGGTGCCGGAGAAACCGGCAGAAGCGGAGGGCGATGAACCAAAAGATAATTAAGTTCATCCAAGGTAATCTGAACCACTGTAGAGTGGCTCAGGACCTCCTCTACCAATACATGGTCGAGGAAAAGGTGGATATCGCTCTCTTGAGCGACCCACATAGGATCGACTCCACACCCGGCTTGTATGCCGACCGCGGACAACAAAGAGCAGCCATATACATACCAGGCAGCAACGTGTCAATCGGCAACGTGATACTAGACACCGAGTTTGTGGCAGTGCGCATCAATGGAGTTCAGGTATACAGCTGCTATGCTTCCCCCAACCGTCCGCATGCACACTACGAGAGATTTCTCCAGAGGATGGAATTAGATCAATCCCTTCAGGCACTCCCGTTCTGGTCACCGGTGACTTTAACGCTAGATCTGCCTCTTGGGGCGACTGGGTTAACAACCCAAGGGGAGATGAGCTGAGTGCCATGTTTGAGTCCCTACAACTAGCCGTTGCCAACACAGGTTTGACCCCCCCCACGTTCAACAGAAGAGCAGGATCGATCGTCGACGTCACAGCAATGTCCGAGACTCTAACGCGCCGCATCTTGTCGATGATGACCTCGGAGAGTCATGACGGACGTGTTCAATAACGGCGATCACTACTATATACAGTTCGCCATGGATTCGACTGTTACCAGGAATCAGCCTTCTCGTCGCAAGGAAATCGCCGGCTGGAACACATCAGGCGGTATTGACATGGACTCCTTCCACTGTGGTTTGCTGGTGGCAGAGTGGCAAGAAGGCCGCCATGAAACGAGGGACGCAGAGTCTGAAGCTCAAAGGTTAGTGGAACGAGTTACGTCGGCTTGCAACTTCGCCATCCCAAGAAGACGGGCAGCCAGACATGGGAAGCCCCCCGTTCACTGGTGGAACACCGAAATCTCTCTCCTCCGGGCGGGTTGCGTGAAGGCTAAACGCGACAAAACGAGGATGGTGGCCAGGATCGCACGGCTACGAACGAGGTCCCCGGTCGGGTTCGACATCGAACGCGCCGAGGCAGAGCTGGCTAGGACGAACGACGCATACCGAGAAGCGAAGCGGCAGTTAAAAAATTCCATTTTGCGTAGCAAGAAAGCCAGTTGGAATAAACTTATATAGTCCGTGGACAACGACCCGTTCGGCAAGCCATACAAAACAGTCCTGCGGAAACTTAGGGGCCCCCCCGCTACGGCCACAATGGAACCCGACACGCTGAAAATGGTAATTAGCACACTGTTCCCCACCCACCGGCAAAGACTAGCTGATGAGAGTGAGCAACCGGTCGTTTGGGAACCGTTCACCCAGAGGGAAGTCGACTGCGCGGTTACCAAATTCAAAGGGAGAAACAAGGCTCCAGGACTAGACGGAATTTCTACAAAAATCATTTGGGCGGTGCACAGGTGCGATTCCGGCCTTCTGCTCAATTTATACAACGCCTGTCTCCGTAGTGGAACTTTTCCGGAGCAGTGGAAGAAGTCCCGAATGGTACTCCTACGGAAAGGCGGCAAGCCCGAAGGGGTCCCATCATCCTATCGTCCACTCTGTCTGCTAAACGATTTGGGGAAGGTACTAGAGCATCTCCTAGCACAGAGACTAGAGGCGCACGTAAAAGCCCGAGGTGGTCTCGCATGTAACCAGTACGGGTTCAGAAGCGGAATGTCGAGAGATGATGCCGTCAGACAGCTGGACGAGAGAATTGTTATGGAGAATAACAGGGGAAACTTTTGCCTGGCGGTTGCTATCGACATCAAAAATGCCTTTAATTCGGTGAAATGGAGCGACATAATGGAGGCTCTCCATTTCTGGGAGACTCCTCGGTACCTGTCGAAAATGTTCGATTCCTACTTTCCAAGGCGATCAGGGTCCATCGATTCCCTGGCATCACCAGGAGGTCAACAAGATGTATGCATCACGGGAGGAGTGCCCCAGAGCTCGGTTGTGGGTCCGCTGTTGTGGAATATCACATAAAACTCGGTGATCAAGGAAGAGCTCCCAGGAGGCTGCGCCTTGATTGGCTTTGCCGACGACACAATGATGGTTGTAGCAGCCAAGACCATCCCCGACCTGGAAGATCGAGCAAACAGGGCGCTGGAGCAAAGAGCCACGGCAATCTCTAAGCTCAGCCTGGAGATAGCAGCGGAAAAAACAGAGGCAGTGCTATTCACCTACCGCTACAAGTACGCCATACCAGACATCAGAATATGCGGCAAGCCGATTAAACTGACAGACCAGATGACATATCTGGGCATCGTCATAGACAAGTCGCGCCTCTTTAAGGCCCACATCAAGAAGGCAACCGAGAAAGCGGACCGGATCGGAGCGAGTCTGGCGAGGCTTATGGCGAACGTCGGTGGCCCTAGAGAGGCTAGGCGACAACTCATCGCGTCGGTCGTTCACTCCGTGCTGTTATACGGAGCACCATGTTGGGCTCACACCCTGGACGTCGTGCCCGGGAACGTGAAGCTGCTCAACAGAAGCCAGAGGAAGGTACTCCTGCGCAAGACATGCGCGTACCGTACGGTTTCGGAGGCAGCGGTGAACGTCCTAGCAAGTACCCCCCCGGCCGACCTGCTAGCCAGAGAGCGGGAGGCAGAATACTTGAGAAGGCGCAGCAGCACAGGCACTTCGGCTAATACGGTAGGCAGTTACCCGACATTAGCTACATGGCAAAGGAGATGGGACTCATCTGAAACAGGTCGATGGACCAGATCGCTGATTCCCAATGTATCAAGCTGGACGGTGCGGAGATTCGGCGAACTGAACTACCACCTAACACAGTTCCTCTCCGGGCACGGGTGCTTTGCAAAGTACCTGTGTAAAATCCAAAAGGTGGAAACCGCAGTATGCGTCGAATGCGGAACGGTGATGGACGATGCCGAGCACGCATTCTTCTCATGCGACAGGTGGTGGCATCAGAGGAGAGAATTGGAGATATCAATAAGGGGCAACTTCACTCCACAAACCTTCAGCGGAGAAATGTTGGAGTCGTCGCACAATTGGCATGCTGTCAGCAAGTTCGTGGACCTTATCCTGGCAACCAGAGAGAAAGAGGAGAGAGAGCGCCAACAGGGACCACCAGCAGTTATTACGTAAAAAAAAACCCGTAGTTAAGTTTTTGTTTGTTGTAGGCCGAATGCCAAATATTTGTTGATAGCGTAGGGCTATCTGTTCTCTTTTGTGAACCGCAGACGTGGTCTAAATATGTATTGTGTTTGCATGTGTATATATTGTTGTACCAATAAACGATGCGGGGGAGCTGGCGAATTGCCTTACAGGTATTTTCGGCACCCCGCGATAAAAAAAAAAAAAAAAGGTTAGACTACCGGAACTGATATTAACTTGTGACAATTCCCGGTGCACTAGGATGTATAAAAATCTTAGTTGGTACTTTTGAGAAGTTGAAATTGATAATTCTCATAGTTTTCAAAAATGTCAGGAAAAACAAAACAAAAGGTTGTTACGAACCCCTGAATCATATTATAATGTAATATTATATTCTACATGATATTTTTAAGAACATCAGGAATAGTGTGTTATACGACGGCGAGACCGTGGAATCCACTGACACAGGGATTTTGATTGTGACACGGAGCGTCGTCGTCCAACACACTATACGGGCCAGGCAGTCTTTAGTCTTTATGTTACGTCTGAACCGATACATTGTCATTAGTCGTAGTAATAATAAAATATACTTTTATTAAATTATTTTTTGCATGCGTTATTTTTTATTGTTGTGTAAAATCATAACAAGGTAAACAAGTGGGTACAACTACTCTGTACAGTACGATGGTGTTGTGTGGGTTAGGTTAGGTTAGGTTTTAGGTATTATTGTATACAAAAACGATTCTGAATGGACACAGTCTGTTAATAAGTTTATTTTATGATATTATTGCCATTAAAGTAATTTATTTTGCTATTAGACGTTATTAATAAAGTAGACCTAGTTAATTTTTTCGAACATATTGCATTTGAAAGTGTCACTGTGTTTATTTATGATTTTAGATTCTGAGCGGAGCGATGAATGTATTGATTTTACAATGATGTGTGTTTTTTTTTTATTTATTTTTTAGATTCTGAGCGGAGCGATGAATGTATTGGTTTTACAATGATGTGTGTTTTTTTTTTATTTTTTTTTATATTTTTTTTTATTTTTTGTGTCTATCATCACGTTTTAGGACAGAAAAAATGCTTCGATTTTCTTCAATAGTACCTTTTCTGATAGGAACCTAACCTAGTTAGTACTTTGGGGGGTCAAAAGTCAAAATTTTCCAGTAGTTTTCATGAGCGCCTGGAAAAACAAATGAAAAATTAAGGGAAAAACGGGAATTTTTACGGAAAACCAATTTTCGACAAAATCGATTTTGGTTTTTGGTATAACTCTAAAAGAAATGACCATAGAGACATGAAATTTTGACCGAATGTTTATATAAGCATTTTCTA
>JANEHU010003188.1:0-16875 GCA_027563435.1 Nasonovia ribisnigri | reverse complement strand
ATATTCTTTTAATAATAAAAAAAAAATTCAGTTTAAATTTATTTTTTATTAATTTGGTTTTAAACATATTTAATTTAATTAATTTTACAATAACAATTAATAACTATTGTTCCATGTGTTCCGGTGTCATTTTAGTATGCCGGTTTGTAAGAATACTGTGTTATTTCCACTAAGAACTAGTCCAATATTTTTCATAAATTTGTATCCTTTGTTTTTTTTATTGAAGTTGCAATATTTTTGTCTTTACTACTTATCCTTTTTCTCCTGGTATCTGCTCAAGTTGTGTTTTCGATAATATTTATCATATCAACTAAGGCAGTATTTGATTTTTCCAAACTTTTGATAGTTGTAACAATTTGAAGAAAATTAGTTTTAATAAAAATCAAATCAATTTTTATTAAAACCCAGAAATAAATCATTTAGTGAACATTGTATTTATCAAAGTGCTGATATACGTGAAATTTGTTCATTATATACCGATGTTAGAAAAATATTATGTACTACAATAGCATCCGCGGTTCACAGTACTTGGTGCCATAATAATTTCATGAAAAACCCTGGTCTTTGACATATTACACGAGTTTGGGTATACTATTTATCTATAGATAGATATATTTATTATTTAGTCATTAATATTGTTTTAACTTAACTGATTTTTTATTGTTATTAATGTCATTGTGAACAATGAGTGTACATTTTAGGGGCAAATTTGAAAATACGAGTAATCTCTATACGGAAGTGTTATTAATTATTATATAAATTTGACAATAATATTGCGTAATATAGTAATATAGTATACGTAATATGTACTGCTGAAAAATCTCAATTAAATGTTCCAACATTGAAATCTTAAATATAAAATATGTAAATTGGTACTCGAGTTATTTTTTATGTTTGATATCTATTATATTATATTATTATGAATACAATATAATATGTTTTTAAAATGTTTTTATAATCCAACTGTCCAATGTCCATTATTGTTACTTTTAAATTCATAGTCACCTGTCCAATCTGGAGACTATCGCAGTCACATATCATCTCATATCTAAGTGGTCATTTTTTTGAAATAGTTTAACAATTATTGTAGGCATTACAATTTGGAATATCTGTTATTAATAATAGTATTTATGTTTTTTCATTTATTAGTACAAATATGGTAAGCAGAATCATGTGAAAGCAGTAAAACTCTCCTTAAACTTATTGGCAATTGTTAAAAAAGAAATGTTCAAGTGCGATGAGAGCTCTTGTTTGATAAACAAACTGTTACTTACTACTTTTTTTATGATTTCTGTCACAGCTGGCTGGTCAACCGATTAGGTACCAGTGTACCAAATGTTCACACATGGTTTGTAAGGTACTAAATTTAATTTTTCATAGCTACTTAAGTTAATTTTATTGTAGGCATAGGTATTATACTTGTCTAACAAACTTTATGGCATTTTGCATTAAATAAACTCATTTGAAATCCAATGCGTTTAGTAAGCGCGATTAATATTTTCCTTTATTCAATTGTAGTTTTTATTACGATTGAACAACATTTTATTTTAGCAATTAATTTTTGAAGAACAAAAAAATTTACCATAGATACCATAATCTATAACTAGTTAAAGTTAAGTTACTTTAATATAAAATGTAACTAAGTTAGAATATAAGTTAGTTTCTGAAATTCAAAATATAAATTTAAAAACCATTTTTTTAAATATTTTATTTTATTACGTAAATTAATTATTATGTAGGTGCCTAGGCATGTAACCAACATGAATTATTATTTATTAGTGATGAATGATAAATTAAATTTAACAACTGTCAACTGATAATTTGATAAAATATATCAAATAGGTAGGTAATAATCTTAATTTCTCGGAATGTCATTCATTAGAATACAAAGAAAAGTTTAAAAAAATACGATATTGAAAAAGGCCGGGTAAGTGGATGTCGCTCTGCTGTACAGTAGGTTACAAGTGGATGTATAATGGATGGTATTAAATTTGAATTCATTGATATAATAATAATAATATCATTGAATACCGAAAAACGATTCTGAGCTGGGATGGGTTGTCAGTGTGGATATTTTATCTTATATTTATTTTGTTATTTCATATTATTAACACGGTAGTCGGTAAGTTGAATATAATATTATAAAATTACAACAAAGTAACTAAAATCGTTATAATTACTAAAACTGCGTGTTTATATTTTTGAGATTTTTTAGTTACAGAATAACCTACTTACGTAAACCTTGTTTTAAATTTTCAATTTTTAGCTATAAAAGTTGAAAATTATCAATTTTTCAATTTCAAATTTTATTAATGTTGTTAAAAATCGAACTTTGAATGCTAATAAAAAAAATTGTGCCTATATATTTTTAATATTTTTCATCTACTATTGTAACAATATATTAGGAGCTTTGTATTCCATTTTCAAGCTTTTTGACCCAACGAATAAAATTGTATTGACATTTATAGAAAAATAAACTAAAAAAACTGTAATAAGAATATGTCCATAAATAGCTCAAAACGTAACAAAATATTTTGAAAATTTTATCAAGTATAGGAATTGATAAAATAAACATATGATATAAATTTCAAGTATCTTCCGTTATTCATTTTAGAGTTACAGCAAAATAAGAAAATCGCTAAATGAGAAATCGGGTGAATTTTCTAACTTCAAACACTCATTAAAATTCAATTTGACTTTCCGGTAGACATTTTTTTTTTGTGGGCAAACTTATGAAGAATCTTGAATTAAATTTTCAAATCTTAGATTTAAAAAGAAAAATTTTTATGAATTCTAACTCAAAATAATTTACAAGTTTTCGTGATTTTTAACTATTTTTCTAAAAGTTGAACTTTAAATGCTTATAAAAAAAAATTGTGACTATGGATTTTTAAAATTCTTCAAAAGTCATTATAACAATATATTAAGATCCTTCTACTAAATCGTCAAGCTTTTTAACCAACAAATACAATTTTATTGACATTTATAGAAAATAAAACTAAAAATATTGGAAACTGAATATGTCCATAAATAGGTAATTCAAAATAATTCAAAATATTATGAAAATTGTATTTAATTTTATTGGATTTAAATTACGTTTTTGATATAGGAGTAACCGTTTTAGATGGTTTATTGTATGTTGCGGGTGGCAATTTTTATCAAATTGTTTCACATTTTTCCTGTTAAAACATTACCTAACCTAATATAAATTCTCCTATTTTATCTTTATCTAATAATATGCCCAATTTATCAAAAATTATTTTTATATACTCTTCATCAGAACTATAATTATGTTTTGAATTTTCTAATTTAATTTTTATAAAATCCTTAACATATAGTCTTTAAATAAATCTGTCGATTTCTCTTAAAAATGCCACACCTCATAAATGTTTGTTATAATGTAACCTTTTTCCAAAGCTTTATTAACTTCATCTGTTGTCCATGTTCCTATAAATTGTCTTTCGTTTTTAGAATAATTACATATTTTATTTTGATCTACAGCACATTTATAGCACAAAGTAAATAATAACTTTCCACTTTTTTTCATTTTTATTTTAACTGGAAGTACAGGATGATAAAGATACAACCTTTTTTCAGTTCTTTGAGGCCAAACGTTTTGGGAAAACTATACTGAGAGGACCTTGAATAAAATTAGAACTATCTATTATTTTTATATTTAAATATTTAATTTCTAATAACATTAATTGTGTACCATTATAAATTGTAAATGGTTTCAGAGTGTTATCAACCAAGTATTTTAAGATAAATTGTGAATCATATCCTTTTGCATAATGTGCTATAAATGTATAATTCTTATAATCCTTGGATATCATATGTTTACAAAATTCTTCATTTGTATCAAACATAATTTTATTTCCATCAAAATCATGTGCAATTATTTTATTTGCAATATGAATTCCTGTTTTTTGTTGAGCTTCATAATCAAAAATCATATATTTTTCTTTATAATAACAAAATTTATTCTTGATATTACCTTTGTTACATTTAGTACAATCAATCATATTACATTTACCACCTTTATGACTTATCAGCCTATAGGCTGCATATAACAATTATGTTTATTTATTTTTACATCTTCTTTACAATTTCTACATTCACTAAACCCACATTTATGTTGCTTATTTACTATACTGTTTCTAAATACTGTTCTTTTAGAATTACTACATTTAAATACCTTAATACATACCTTAGAACGATTATCTAAGCATTCTTGATTATAACAATACCTGTTACATTTTTTACAATATATAATTTTTTTTGTATTACTTAAATGTTCAGATTGCATACACAATTTACATACATTTTTAACACATTTATGTTTATCTTTATGATAATATGATGTATCACACTTTTCACAATAATAAGAAGACCCATAAAAGCTTTGCATTGAACTAATAATATCAAATTGATTACCATTTTTATATAAATACATTTTGATTTCTTTATCTTCACCTTTATAAATTACAGTATTTAAATTTTCAGCACAAACAATATTTATTTGTATATCTAGTATGCTTTCTACATTTTTAATATCAACCAATGTAAATCCTTCTTCGTTATATTCTGTTAACATTTTACATAATTCTAAAGCTTATCTCCTCTTGATCCTCTTGGTATATTTACTACTTGAACTTGAAAAGTAGTTTCTGTAATATCAATTTCTTCATTTGAAGTTAATATAAACCATCAATTATAGATTTAAAATTTGTTAAAATATCATCAGATCTATATCCAGTATATATAGGAGTTTTTATATTTAGATTAAATAATGCCAACTCAGATAAAATTTATTAAGTTCAAATAAAAATATATAACTTAATTTCTAATTTTTCAGGAAACCTCTCTTTTTGTTTCTCTTATTTTTAAACGATTAAGATAATTTTATGTGAGATATACCATTGAAAAATAGGTAAAAAAAATGATAAATGGATTTCTGGTATCGAAAACGTCATTCTTTTTAAAATGTCTACAGTATATTTCTAAGTTTAAGGAAAGTGATTTTGGATAAAACGTCCAATTTATCCATCATAATTCCTGACAAATATTTTCCTGAATAAATTACTCCTGCCAAATATTTTCCTGAATTAATTATTCCTGACTAAAATTAAGCGCCACTGTTGACACCGGCCATGGGGGCTCAGTTATTCGTGTCACCTACGAGTTGACATTGGTGTTCAACGTGTTAAATAACTTCTAACCTATTATTTTTGTTGAAAATATGTATAATTTATAAATATCCTAGATCCGGCACCGCATGTACTATTCTTAATGATGGCATCCAGCGCACTTTTTGTTTACTTTCGTGAAGGAAGCTAAGTATAGCAAAAATTTCAGTTCGTTAAAGAACCAATCTTGTGTAATTAATTTCAGTATTGGACTGCTGAATCAAGCCTAAAGTTAAGAATATTATTATCTGCATTCTAACTTGCTGTTGTATGATCTTTCAATTTTAAAGCGAGAACTTTGCGTATTATTTAATTAAATACATATTATTTTTACACAATCATAACTCGAAAAAAAAATTTAAATATCATAACAATCACATAGATAATATTCTAAACTATAAGTCAGTTTACTCTAATATATTAGCTCACAACACATTGTTGGTTCTACTAAACTCAAATTGTCTATGTTGCACGTGTGTCAGTGAAAGAGAAAAAAGAATAGTCCACTGACATCCTCTAAAGTTTGATAATAATATATCAGTTTAATATTAAGGTTTAAATACGCACGATTGATTTTGCCGTAATCCAAATTACTAGGTCTGGAATCATTAAATCTGCACTTAACTGTATAGTTTATCAAAAATAACAAAAAAATAATTATACGGCTGAATTAGTATACAATATTATACCGTCGATGTTAGTTGTGTACACATAATTCGATTGTCCTGGAAACTAGACAAACAATCTGATATTCATTATTCGATTTATTTTCGACTTGGAAAATATAGCTTGTATCTTTCACAATTCGTGAAATATTATACGAAATATAATAACTTTGAGTCATTCACAGTACAGAGTAACAATGTTCAAAAACACTTTGCGTCTGATTTCATCTGCAGGACTTAGAAGTGTACAAGCGCCATCATTTGTGTGCAGAACATCGTTACTAAATTCGTTAGTCAACCTTGAAACATTTTCACGTGTCGGTGAAAGTGTGAGAAAGTTTACCTTCCAAAGCATCCTGAACGTAAGTCATATAATTTTGGTCGACGTATAATGTATATGGTCGTGTTTTTAGAAGAATTAAAGTAAAATTGTTTTATAAATACGTTTATTCAGACCCAATGTAAACCAAAAGAGAAATGTAACGTATTACCACCAATTGGGATCAACGGATTTGGCCGGATCGGAAAATGCACGCTTCGGACGGCTCTTCGAGAAGATTTGAATGTAAGTACATATCGCACGTCGTTTGCGTTCTTCCTAAACTGTCTTAAACCCCCTATTTCCTCGTCACCCACAGGTGGTCGCCATCAACGAGCCAAATGCCAAAATAGAACAGATCGCCCACTCATTAAAATACGACACGATGCACGGGACGTTTCCCGGAAACATTAGCGTAAAGTGTAAAACCAATCTAGACATCGACGGTAATAACTAATAACATTTTGAATCACAAAGATAGGATTTATATGCGCTCGTGAAAACCACATTTACTAAAAAACTAAAAAAAACTATAAATGGTTAACTTTCAATCTATTATACCTTTTTAAACGTCAAATACTGTATTATTATAATGCGTTCAAAATGTTTACTTTTTGCTTTCACTCCGGAGACCCACAACTATAGTATTTTGGGATTCGACGGTAAACAAAAGTCAACTTCGATAATTTTTATTATATTTATCACTACTGATCGCAAAATAAATTTATAATTTTGTTATAAATCCAAGTTCAACGTAAATTGTTTATCGTTATATGACGGTTAACAATGTGTTGTTTTTTTGCACGTGCCTATACAGGCAAAACCATTCAGGTGTTTCATGAAAAGGATCCCGAAAAGATCCAGTGGAAGGAGTCGAATATGTCATTGACTCCACCGGGATGTTTACTGGAGTTGAGTCAGCCAAGGTATACTTGCTATGAAATACGTTTAACGAGGGATATTTCTAAATTTCTTTAGATCATATTATATAATCTATGACCAAGTCCGATCAATTGATTATAAATTACCTATAATAATATAATAACATTATAACCAACGTTTTCAGAAACACTTGAAGTCGGGAGTGAAAAAAGTCATTATTATTATTATTATTATTAGCAAAGATGCTCCGATGTTTGTCAAGGACGTTAACTTTGACAAGTATAAAAAAGAAATGTGTGTGGTTTCCAACGCCTCGTGCACGACCAATTGTGCTGCGCCCTTATTACACATCATAAACCAAAAGTTTGGGGTGGAACAATGTCTACTGACGACTGTTCACGCCTTGACCTCTTCCCAGCACGTTTTGGACGGAGCTAAGCACGTGAGGAGCTATTTTTTATAACGCTTATTAAAAATATGTATTTTTGTCGGCTATTCTAATACGAATGACTAGCTAAGTAGGTATCTACCTAAATTACGTATTAAAAGACCGTTTATTGTTGTCATGAATCACGATTAAATGTAAAAACCAAAAAATTATATCTCAAGATTATAACGAATAATAAATGCGTTGTAGATATTTGCAATAATAAATATGATTTTGCATTTCAGAGGTCGGCCCCAGGAAACATCGTACACAGCACGACGGGCGCAGCTAAGGCAGTGGGCCTCGTCATTCCAGAATTAGAAGGAAAAGTCAACGGTGACTCGATAAGAGTGCCTGTGTTGGACGTGTCATTGCTAAAATTGTTCATAATGTAACGTATAATAATATATTTTTATCATTAAGTATAGTAATACTGTGCCAAGCACGGTGGGGCTACATTACGTTATAATGCGAGAGATATGGGTGGGTACGCACGGCAATGCAAGTTGTGAGATTGATACAATATTAATATTATAATAAAAAATAAAGAAGTGTGTAGGATTCTCTGTGTATATTTTCATAACAAATCGCATTATATTATTAAAATATAAATAGATATTTTGCGTCTTAAAACACGTATATGTACCTATAAACTTATATCCTTCGATCATCGAATTGTTTTTTACTGATTGATTCAAAATTGTCTTTATATATTTTACAGCGTTAAGAAACCGGTTAAAATACAGGATTTAGTGTGTGGAAAGCTGTGGGACACTGAAGTGACATCGTCTTTTGATAATAGACTCGTCAGCTCCGATTTTATCGGTAGTTATTGTTCGGCAGTAGTTGATATAAACCAGGTGTCAGTAATAGGTGACAAATTCCTGACGATCGGAGCCTGGTACGATAATGAAATGGGTTACTCCAAACGACTGCTGGACCTCTACAGTGACATGGTCGAAGTGGATCAAAAACCGGCTTGCTGACCAGATAGCTTTATCGTCGATACCTATATCGTCGATAGCCATATCGTCGATAGCTACCTAGAATAATATTCACTTATGCCTATTACATTTTTAATTTAAAAAATAATGTTTTATGGTAGTGCAGTTTTTCCATATAATATATTGTTACCATACCCTCAATTTTAACATGGTCTATGAAATGTCATAAAATTATTAAACTTATATTGTGATTAGATAAAAATTTATTAAAAATTCGGAAATGGCCATTTTCAAATCAGTATAATTTTAAAAGGATCAACGCAACTTATATTTTAAAAATATAGCAACCATAATATAGTTTAATAAAATTGAACTGTTTTTACACACAATCTATAATATGTAGGTAATTATGAATACACTCCAAGACTTTTCCTTCTAATTTTGGAATGACGAGGACCACTGCCTTAGCGGCGCCCGTCTGGCGTGAACAGTCGTCAGTGGACATTGTTCCACCCCAAACTTTTTGTTTATGATGTGTAACAAGGGCGCAGCACAATTGGTCGTGAACGAGCCATTGAAAACCACACACATTTCTTTTTTATACTTGTCAAAGTTAACGCCCTTTTTTTTACTGACTTTATAATAGGTATCATCGATACCCAGCTACCTAGGACGATATATTCAGTGCCTACATAATATAATATGTTAATTATTCCGAAAGTCGGTAATATCATAAAATTTCTAATTTAAAATAAAAGGCATATAATTCACATATTATGTAGGCATAAGTGAATATTATTCTAGATATTTATCGACGATTTAGCTATCGACAATTATAAGTATATAGGTGTTCAATTATACATCTTTAATTATGATTGTTAATTTGATAATATAAATTATATAAAATTCTATCCATTATTGTGTAATGGTTTATAAGTATAAAATAATAATTTAAAATTTATAGCTACATTGTAAAACCTTTAAAAATTGTTTAAATTATCTATAGATAAATAGTGTATCCCAAAAGTCACGTATTACCCTTAGTACCTCCGTGAAAATCAATATATTTAAAAGCAGTTTTTTTACAGTAATGATTTTAGAAATTCCAATTGAATAGCATAAGGTTCAAGTTTTTTTTCAAAAATTCAAAAATTGCCAAAAATTAAGATTTTTACATTTCCAAGATAGCCGTTTTGTTTATCATATTTTTTAAAACAGTTCTTAAAAAAAATATTAAAATTTAATGAAAATCAACCAAGTTAGAGCTGGTTATTATTTTGAATTTCTAAGAATAATAGTTACCAATGTTACTTTTGTATACGGCATTATCAAAATACGAACGCATACTTTGATAAAAATAGGAGTGCAGATGATTTCTTACGAAATTCAAAATAATAACTAGCTCTAACTTGGCCGGTTTTCATTAAATTTGAATATTTTTTTTTTAGAAATGGTTTGAAAAATATAATCAGCAAAGCGGCTATCTTGAAAATTTAAAAAGTTTATGTTTTGGTAATTTTTGAATTTTTTAAAAAAAAATTGAATACTATATGCTATTCAATCAGAATTTCTAAACACATTGCTGTAAAAAAAACTGCATTTAAATATATTGATTTGCCACGGAGAAACTGAGGACGATACCGGACAAACTGAATATGAAAATGTTACACACCTTCAAAATATTTAAGAATAGGCGGTGGTTTTCTGACAATTTTCGTTAATTCTTAACTATGAGTGATTAGGAAAAATTTAATACGATTTTAAGTATAAAATGATATCTATAATGTGTACTGGGAAATTGAGTAGGTATGTATTGTTTTATTCAGTAAAAATAGTTATAGTTTTCTTAGCATATTATAAACACTTAATCATGTTTGTAAGTTGGCGTATAATTATAATATATTATGAGTTATGACTATTTAATTTTATTGGTAGGTATCTAGATAACATTTTTATAAATTTGTTTATTCGGTACGGGTATAGAACGGAGTAGGTAGTATAAGTATGTTCTATCCAAGTTTTTACATTTACAGGGACATTTAAAATCGTTTATCCACGACTCTTGGCCTTGAGCAATGAGTTGTGTGGGTGCTTTCTATCCAAGTTTTTATTAGTTACGGGGAAATATAAAAACGTTCATCCACGACTTTTCCCCTCGAGGTGTTAGTGACGATCCCGGGAAAATTTTTACTAAAATAAAAAGATATTATTTATATATTAAATATTTTTTTTATTTTAAAAAGTATTACATATTATACATACTAATTTTTTATTTTAATATATCTGATGATGTTATCTATGAATTTTGACATGAATCAAAACCTAACCATTTAACAAACATTTTATTCCCAACTTTTTTTATAATACGTTCAACGAGAAATGTGTCTGGAAAATCAGTTAATTTAATTTCCTGTTCATAAAATCCACCTAAAATTATATTGCCTGATCCATCTTTTAGCTCATAAGTTACTGGATTCGTCTGTAGAATTTTTGAAACTTTAAATATTTCAGTTGTCCAATTTGGTGTATATCCTTTACTAAATATATGTTTATATTTTGATATTCTTACAAAGTCATTAATTTTAAATTTTGGTTTGTTTAATGTTCGGTTATTTATATATGTATTAAATTTAACTTTGTTAAAATACTAAAAAATAAATCAAGTGAAGATTGTACAAAAGCCATGTCTAATATACTGAAAAAAGCTAATCCAAAATTGTTGCAAACAGATAATGGTACAGAGTTTTATAATATTCAATTTCAAGAGTTAATGAAAAAATATAAAATTAAACATTATAGTTCATACAGTGTTATCAAGTGTTCAATTGTTGAACGCGTTATACAATCTCTTAAAAATAATATATATAGACATTTCACTTCAACGGGTACATGGAATTGGAATAATACAATATCAAAGATCATACAAAACTATAATAATACAAAACATAGATCAATTAAATGTACGCCTAATGAAGCTCGAATGGATGCAAACAAAGTTAAATTTAATACATATATGAATAACCGAACATTAAACAAACCAAAATTTAAAATTAATGACTTTGTAAGAATATCAAAATATAAACATATATTTAGTAAAGGATATACACCAAATTGGACAACTGAAATATTTAAAGTTTCAAAAATTCTACAGACGAATCCAGTAACTTATGAGCTAAAAGATGGATCAGGCAATATAATTTTAGGTGGATTTTATGAACAGGAAATTAAATTAACTGATTTTCCAGACACATTTCTCGTTGAACGTATTATAAAAAAAGTTGGGAATAAAATGTTTGTTAAATGGTTAGGTTTTGATTCATGTCAAAATTCATAGATAACATCATCAGATATATTAAAATAAAAAATTAGTATGTATAATATGTAATACTTTTTAAAATAAAAAAAATATTTAATATATAAATAATATCTTTTTATTTTAGTAAAAATTTTCCCGGGATCGTCACTAACACCTCGAGGGGAAAAGTCGTGGATGAACGTTTTTATATTTCCCCGTAACTAATAAAAACTTGGATAGAAAGCACCCACACAACTCATTGCTCAAGGCCAAGAGTCGTGGATAAACGATTTTAAATCTCCCTGTAAATGTAAAAACTTGGATAGAACATACTTATACTACCTATACTATCTGGCATAGATATACATCGCCTGCGCTCCAGCAAACCCTTGGAATCATGATGTTCCGACGGTTCCGGTCTCCGGATATCGCTGGTGAGCTGCAAAAACTTGAGATTTGGCGTGGATCTGTCACCCAATCTCTGGCGCTTCGGCTGAAGAATTTGTATCCATCACGGCCATGTTAGTCATGGATGCGAATCTTGTGTGCACTCGAAATTTCTTCGAATCCCAGCTTTCCGCCAACGGTTTCGGCCTATTTCTTTATAGACCAACAAAACCAGTTGAATTATTTCGGTCTTGGACGGGATGTTGATATCAGACGAATTGTTGTCGTTATTCGACATATAAATAATATGATAATAATATATAGGCACAATAATAATTAATATATTATAAGTGTACTGGCCGGGAACGAACAACAATAGGCCGTGCGCCCGGTTACCAATATACTTTATGCTTATTACGTACTATACCAGGGGCGGCCAAACGGTCGATCGCGGACAATTTCAAAGTCGATCATGTTAGAATTTATTTTTAGGGACACGCGCACGAATTGTTATCGAATTTGTGTACAATGAATTTGAAAGACGATTTAAAGATATTTAAAAATTAGAGCCGATTATTACATTTATGTATTTTCCTTTCTCCGATACGAACAATATTGAAAATATTTCTACACAAATAGGCAATTTGTTTGATATTGATTCTACAAAATTTGAATCTGAAATTATAAAAATTAAATCAGATATATTCCTCAAAGCTCGAGGTTCTGAAACAAATTTTTGGAATTTACTGAGTGAAGAAAAATATCCGGGTTTGAGGAATGTAGCTTTGCAGTTACATAGTTATTTTGGAACTACATATTTGTGCGAAACAGCATTTTCTCACATGGAAATGATAAAAACAGAATTTTGATCTACGCTCTCTGATGAACATTTGGAGCAGTGTCTTCGAATAGCAGTTAGCAACTATTCGCCAGATTACGACCAATTGGTCAACGACATGCAATGTCACTGTTACGTAAATACATCACATAGGATCGACCCTGGCAGTCATATGTACGGTTTATAGTTGGTGGGGTCGTTATCCATGGAGAACAAAGGTCCATGCCGGGCTGCACGGCGCACAGTGGTACTATATACATAATAATAACTAGTACGGGGCACGATACAGATGCGTATGCTACGTGATCGCTGCGTAATATTAATCGTGTCATCTATGTCGTTATTCGTTAGTGTATATTCCGCCCTTTTGTGTGTTTTTTCACTTACGAAATTTTAGTACCTTAAACCGATTAGTTTGCGCGGTCTCGCTGTTCTATATCGGTTCGTTTAAGTTTTGCGGTTTTGCCGACTTGAGTACGATACTTTCATCTTCCACCTTCCACGTCAATACATTATTTCGTCACGCCGTTCGTCGTCCATCTTCATCAACTCAACTCGCCAAGTCCCTCGTCAAACCATACTTTCATTGTCACGGTGTCGTGAGTTATTGTGTATCAACTTATTTATAATTATTTGTTAACCTTTTTATACCATACCATATGTATACCCTTATTTATCTATATCATTTATACTAATATTATTATTGATGCAATGTAAAATATTAAGCTCGTAATAGCAACATATTGGGTGAATTGTTTTTATCTACCTAATCCCATTAATCTCAATACGGAACCCGCACAGCGTGTCCAATCTCCCGATTATAATTAAAAGGGACTGATACGTGTTACAGTCACACTTCAACAATGGCCAGATCAACAAAATAATATGTTAATTAAACTTATCTAATTAGATTTTAGAAATTATTATTTATTATTATATTATTTGTAGTAATTAGTAATTAGTTAATAATACTTATTGTATGTTTATACGCACTAATTTAATAATAAAAAAATTTTTCTATAAAAAAGTTAAAGGTGAAGTATATTTTTAGTAGATCGTGACCAAAAAAAGTTTGGCCGCCCCTGTACTATACTAACACACCGACCGACCTTTGTAAAATTGTGTATATTGTGTATAGCTCAAGTAGAATTGGTCGGGTTCACCGCGCAAATACTAGTGAGCTATGTGATGTATTGGTGTGTAAGTGTGTATATGTGTTGTGTGTATACTTAAAATCTAAGGACAAATAGGTAACTCTATAATAATTGGTAACTCAAATAAATATTGTATAAAATATGATATAATAATATAGTAAGTAAATTACGGCCCTTTTGGCCCAAAAGTAAAAAATGTATAATAATAATAACAGCCCTTATGGCCAACCAAGATAATAATAATATAAATGCGCGGCCCTTATGGCCGAACACAATTCAATAATGACAATAATATAAATATGGACCTTCTGGCCCAAAAGATGTAATTATATAATATAGGCGGAACCAAAACGGCGGTTCGGCACAACTAGATATAATGAAAGGTGTATAAAAATATGAAATAATTAACAAGTGCAAATATATAAAAAAATCACATTAAAAGGTATAAATAACAAACGTGATAACTGTAAGGCCCTTATGGCCGAACAGAATAAGATATAAGTATATAGGTATAATATTATAGGATAAATAGTAAAAAGATAGTTATGGCCCTTCTGGCTCAATAACACAATTATAATCTCTAAGAACAGCTATTAGAACAGCTGAAAGCTCGGATAATTAATATTAAAAGATATATAGCCCTTTTGGCTCAACAGTATAAATGTTAATATAATAAATAAAATAACAATAAAAATAATAACTCATGGCTTTGTCGGTGCACTGCTGGCCAGCTGCTACCTAAGCCTATAATACACCAAATAACATACGCACAAAATAAAATACACAATTACAACGATACAAATGAATAAGTATGACGCCGAGTATTTTAAAAGTAAAATTTAAATTGGCACCTTGTGTACCAAAAAAGTATGATATAATAAAAAGCACCTTTTTTGTAAAATAAAATACCGGCGAGCCGGCGGCGGCAGATAACGCGCCGATACCTGATTTGCATATTATATATTTGCACGAGACACAAAATATAATTGAAAAAAATAATATATAAAAATAACGGCTTAGTATTTAATGCTATTATTTTATTATGCTACGGCGGCAACAATAAGGATATACGTTTTAACTGTATTTTTACTTTTGACAGTAAGAATTAAAAATTATTCGTATTGATCGCAAGAAATGGTTATTGATAAGTGGTTATTATGTGACACAGATCCGAATTGTAGATTTTTCAACTCACTACATTGGTAGCGAGATATTTGTTGTTTTTGTAAATCTGAAAGTATCTATATTTTTTAACATATTATATGGGTACAATAATTATTTATTAAACATTTTTTAGGTATTCTGATAGAGAATACAAAACTAAAAGTTATTTTTTTGTTTGAATAAAATCTATGATTTGTAAATTTGGGAAATAACACTAGATACGTATGACCAAAGAAAATTAGGATAAACAAATCTAAATTTGTTGTTGTAGGATTATGCGGAGCTGCGGTGCACAGTTGGATATTTTCATAAAAACCCGGCCACAATAATATTATGTAAAGATTAACCAAAATTTGAATTTTTTTTTCTCTGTGATGACTGTCATTTAGATTTGAGCATGGTAATAGTTTATTCAATAAACGGATATTTTGTTAATGTAATTAAACGTTTCTTTAAATGGTACGAAAGGATTGTCTATAAAAATATTTTTCAGCTCTTGTTTTGACTCAAAAACAAGAAAATATTTTTTTTTAATGTACATATTAGTTGTGTTTATATTATGCATAAATTTTTTTTAGTTAAAACTAAATTTCTATAGAAAATTGAATTCACAATGTATTACCTAAACTCCTGGCATAATTTATTACAAGAAAATAAATTATTATATATAAAAAATTGTAATGATTAATAATAATACTATATTATTTTATCAGTTGGCCGGCGTAGTGTATAGGCAATTCGGGTACATTAGTGTGTAGGTGACCACGAATGGTCAAAGCACTATCCTTCGATTTGATAAATAAACATAATATTTTGGCTATTGTAATTATATTTTTCTGTCTTTTACCAAACCTGCTTATTATGTAAAACTGACCTACATTGTAGATTACCTCAAGAAGAAAAAAGTAGTATCGGCTATAGATTTTTAAATGGTAATTCATAATATTATTATTTATTACGTAACAAAATAAACTTTACATACTATAAATTTTTTCAAACTTTTTCATTTTATGTAAATGCTTTAAACTTAGGAAATATTCTACGTTTTGAAAAAAGATTAAAGTAACCCATTCTCAGTCTTGTAAAGGATACTTTTAAAAAGTATTTATAGACACTTTAAAATACTTTTTCTTTTTTTCTTTCAATGTGTTTCAAAAATTCTAAATATATTCTAATTTAAAAACACAGGTTTGATAAAACAAGACATTATAAATATTCAACATTCACTGAACATGGTTGGGTATATGTGTACAAAACTGATAATGTCAGTAGTATCGAAGTATCGATTGGAGTACTGTGGATACTCACAGGGAGGGGAAAAATACCTCAAAACATTCAAATTAAACCAGATCGTTTAAGATGGACACCACCAATCAAATTATTAATTTTATTATTTTTCACTGTTTTCCCTTATGCAATGCATTTAATTAAGAATCGTTCTTCAAGGTTTTGGCTATCTTAAAAAAAAAAATATTATAATAATTTAAAATCAATATTTTTTTATCAAGAAAAGTTAACTTTGCCATCTGGTGAACATAATAAATTTGATGATTTGGTAGACGGTGTCCATCTCAAACGATCTGGTTCGACATGAATATATTTTGAGGTATTTTT
>JANEHU010003187.1:0-18564 GCA_027563435.1 Nasonovia ribisnigri | reverse complement strand
ATTTAAAATTAATAATAATTAGTTATTTAATATGTTAATTTTAATTGTATTGGGTCTATTTTATATTTTTTACATTAAATATTTAATTGAACTCAAGAATGTAAATTTGAGCTCCAAATAAATATAAAACCATAAAACAATAAAACAAACTTACTATTTAAACATTTACTTTTTTGCAGAATCCGTGACGCGTGTGCATTGCGACGTCGCTTTGGAAACGATGCATATCTGAAAATATTGTGATTTGTAAAAATAAAACCATACGAAACACAGAATATTGTTTGTTCGTGTCAGTTTCACTTATGAACATTTTAGAATTTTTAATCGACTGTGTCTTCCGCAACGACTTTGACAATTGCCATAGAATATAAATGATAGATATTTTATTATACATCCATATGATGAATCCACAGATGTAATATAATGCAATTTTTTGTATCAAAGAGTTCCGTGTTTAGGAACAATTTGATGGTGTACAGATATTAGAATATAGGCATATTGTTTTTATGAATCTTTAAGTAAAAATGTGATTATAAATAAATGTAATTCCTGGTTTTTAGGGTTTACTTAAAGGTATACTGCAATAAACACACATCAAATTATAGTACTGACTATACGAGTAATAGGTACCAACTAAATTTATAGAATTCCAAGTTTAACAATTTCACCGAATTCTGTGGAGTTTAAAGTTAAGAATAATTAGGTACCTATCAAATATATTCATTTTAACTGTATTGGTAATATTTTATATTTTATAATGATGAGTGGTTAGAACTATTATGTAATATTAGAATGATGTGCGTTTTTATTTTTTTTTTTTGTGTCTGTAGCTTAGATTTTTAACTTAAGTATCTTTTCCGATGGGAAAGTGAATTTAATTTATGCATTAAGGAGTTTAAATTAAATATTCCCAGTAGATTACAAACGACGGGATACACAAAAAAAAATTAAGAAAAAACTGGTATTTTTACGCAAAAATGGTTTTCGGCAAAATCGATTTTGGTAGATCCAATCAATTTTCACTGAATTTTTATACTAGCATTTACACCAGAAATTATTTTGATTCATGTTGTTCTTATATACATAAATAAGATAATATTCAATATTATGCAAAGAATATTAATTCAACTAAATATAACGCGTATTAAAAATAACAATGTAAAATGTCCTCGTCCGACAAGTCGTTTCCGCTCTGAACTGATAGTATAGTTTTCGTTAACAATGATATTACCTACCTACAACATCATTGAGTTCAAATTTAACATCATCTATTAGTGTCCCCCTTGTAACCTTTTGTACAGCAGAGTGTCATCCATTTACCCACTTATTTTGATTTTAAGCTATTCAAGAATATTTTTAATTTTCTCAGTTTATTTCCGATAGATATTAATAAAAATATGTTTTCTTCAAAATACCTTGTAAATGTATTACAAAATTCCTCATAATGTATTAGTTCATTATTTTTTTCTATACCTACACAATGCAATTTTAAAAATATTTCAACTAATTTTCAGTTTTCATTTTGCGAGACATAAGAACGCCCGTGTGCTGCATGTTCAACACAATTTATAATGAATTGTATAAATATATTATTATTGAATTCTACGACCTGCGTGTGGCGTCGTCTCCTGTGCTTACGTATTTTATGAATTGCGTGCTCCGCACGTAAAATATGCATCTACGTCACCCGAGTAACAAATTGTCCGTGGCAATAAATATTAATTTTAAGACTAAAAAGTAAATGTAAGCCCCTAAAGAATGGGTAATCAAACTTACGTATATGTCTACTCTTCGGGTTGAGTATAGGAGTGCCATATATAGAGTACAGATTCCATATCGAGGAACTGCTATTTCTTCATCCGTCTTCATCACGCTCTGAACTGATAGTATCGAGATATTTTATTAAATTAACTTGACAAGAATGAAATACATGAATAAATGTTGTATAGGTACAAAATTTCTGTTTAACGACTTGTCTGTTCATTGTTAGCCTATTAATTTTTTTTTTTCATTGAAACTATTAGAAATGCGAATCGTTTCCAACGAATGACCAGGATTGGCGTTTGCCATAGATGATATATATTATAATATGACATCGTCATCAGTTTTCAATTTTTTACTTCTTTGGACGAGACCATTCATTTTTACTTCATATTTCAAAATAGAATATTATTCGGAGTATTTAAATCTATATAACTAATATAACAAGGAACTCTGACCTCTGTAGGTATAATATGTTATTTAGCTACATTTTTTTTGCGAGCCCATTTTTTTCGGCATCTCGCAACATTGGCAATAATATTGTTTTTAGTTTTAATGGCAAAACTATAACTTAATATAAAACTACTCTAGTGCCGGCTTGCACTAAACACTTAATGAATAATTAATCCACATAGTGAGCTAATGGTACAAGGCTTAGTAGCCCACGGTCGGTCCATTCAATCTAATAAATTGTTTATGCAACCCTGCATAAAGAGTGTTGAGACTTAAGGCAAATTCAAAACTATGCTTTGAAATTTAGGGGAATACAAAAAATGTGGATACTTTTACTAATTTTGATTTTTACGGGAAGAATCATCCATCATCGTTAAAATTTAAAAACTTAGGTTTTAAATATTAACAAAAAAAAATTATACTAGGAAGAAAAAAGAAAGACATGTTTTTAGACATTTTCATAATATAATCTGTTTTTCAGCTACTGCTTGTAAGTACCTATATTTTATTTTATAATTCCAACGACTGAAGCCAATTTTACAAAAATATCAAGTATTTATAATTCAATATACAAATAAATATAAAAGTAATATGGTATGTAATTAATACACGTGTAAATAATGATATATAAAACATACGGCTCCCATTACATATTGCATCAATGTGTCATTTTTGTGTATAATACCTACTTATAGTATATTCTACCTAAAATGTCTATTAATTGATTCTTTCAAACTATTATAATTAATGTTTTTCAAACGCTAATTGTGGTCAAAATTAATTAAAAAATAGTTTTGTTCTTTTATTTAACTGTATAATAAATTGTAAATTTTGATTTGATGATAAAAATAAATAAATCAATATGGACATTATGTCAAATATATTGAACTTAATTAATTTTATACTGATTCATGATATGGTACCTTATTATTATTAACTATTATATTATGGTTTTAATTTTTACAAAACACGATATATGTATTTTATGTATAACAATATATAGTAAGTTCATGAGTAAAAATCTTTTGTATTATTAAAAAATAGTAATAACTAATAATATAGGTACTTAGGTAGGTTATTGCAATAAGTAAACAATATAGGTAGCTGAATTTGTTTAAATAAAAATGATTGCATGTACTTCCTATGTGTAAGTTGAAATCCTCAATATATTATGAATACATAATAATTATTATACTAATTATTAGCCTAACGCTGCAGGAAACCGTCAAGCGGCTTATAAGCTAATAACTACTTTCTTAATATATTCTTTGAGAAAAGGTGGGAAATGAACCCGAATACATGTTGACGGCATCGGCATGATTATCTGGCACATATTAGTACCTACTTGCAGAATGCAGACTGTGGTAATCATATTAATTATTGACTAAATAGATCCAGGGGTGGATACGGAACAGGCCATTTCTGACCAACCTTTAAATTCTAAGAAAGGCCTTTACATGAAAAAAAGACACTGGCTTCACTCACGAGTATATCGTCAAGGGGATCCATCACACATGATTCCCCCCCCCCCCAGTGAATATGCCAATTAATTTATGTCCATGCATATTCTGACGTTTAAGCGATCGTGTCTAACAATGAAAAAAGACCCCCTCCATTGCCAAAATATAGAACAGGCCCACCTGGAAATTCTCGGTTTCTTGGTAGGTCATACGTCCATGGATAGATCTGTATTTTCTTATGATTCTCTACTACAAAAATATACATACAAATTACAATTGGTAGTCTACATCATATTATGTGATTAACCTTGACATTTTTCATTTATATACAATATATCAAATACTTTGAAATAAACATGAGAAAATAAGATACCTAAAATATGTTGTGCAGAAATTACTAAAAATTATAATTCTAAACATGGATAAAATTAATTTCAGGTGAACTAAAACAAAAACAAAATTTAATAACTTAAATAGTATATAATTTGTTGTTTTATTTTATTGTGTTACTTAAATTAGAAAAATCATATAAATAGAAAAAATAAATGTATAGTATAAGAATAAAAACCTGACAGTAAAATAGTATTTAAATTATATATTAATACATTTATAATATACTCATGTTTAGACCTTTTCTTCTGTTGTTGAGATGAGCCTGAAAAAAAAATATTTGCACTGTATAAACACTATTTAAAGCTTAAGTAATTATGTATACACTGTATACCTATATACTTATAAGTTTGTAATAAACATAGTTGATTTAGAGCAGTGATGCTCAAAAGGGTACTACCACCCCTTGTGGGCATTTTAAAATTTGAGGGTTGCTTTTACTGTCACTTATATATGTATGGTTTATGATTACAACATAATATATTGTAATAAAATTTACAATTAAAGATTATATTTGTTTTTGAGAATTACACGGATTGAATAGGAGTGCACCATCTAGTTTTACATAATCTGTGGTACAACTAGGTATGTACAAGATGACTAAGATACTATGTATAAGATAACAAACTAATTTTCAAATACCAATTGTAGAATATAAAGGCAGGTTTCCACTATACACGTTTACCATGTATACGAAAAATGTTCAGCTATGTCCAAGGTTCAACAACATTGTGGTTAATCGTGTGGTAACCAACCACAGCAAAAGATTTTTATGCACGTGTGTCATACAGTCAAAAGTGTATAGTGGAAACCCGCCTTAATATATATAATATGTAGTATAATGTGAGAAGAAGTTTTTTTTCTGAAAAAATAAATAAAATATTAGTTGCCTTATTTTTATTATGAGTTAATTGATATGAATATTTAAGATTTTCATTTTATTTGAAAATACTACATTTTGAAAATAATAAAACATATTCATAAATTTCAATAAATTTAATTAAAACTACATAATTTGCATCTTATTTTTTATACTTGTTTATGAATTTACTTATTTTAATTTTAAGATTATTTAATACTTATTATAATATATTGTAGATTGGGGGTCCAGTTTCAATGAAAACTCTAAGGTTGCTGGAGTCCCCTAATTTTTCAGCCAGTCTCGCGATCTTAGATTTCAGTGGTTCTATATAATTTTCTATACTCCTGGCGTCTTCTATACCCCTTTTGGAACTGAGGTGTTTCTTATGAGACCGTTGATAAAACTTCATCTTTTTTTTTTTAATAATATTATTTATAATAATTGTAGTAGATCATATGGATATATCATAACTGTATATACTTTATAGTTGTTTATCAAATACATACGATCGTTGTAATGCAGCATTTTTCATAATTGCATCAAGTATTAGTTTATAAATTATTATAACCGCTTTATTACACAATGAGCAATTTTCTTCCACGCCCATCCAAAAATAATATGTATAAAAATGGTTTAACTGTTATACATACTATTATATTAGTTAAGAAGAATAATTATTTAAAAACGGTAAAATTATTAGGGTTTTAATTTACGAACTGGGGTTAAAGCACGTCCAAATCCTCACCGATTTACAACTATGTGTAGATTTAGAAATCTAACATGGATATCCTACATTAGATTAAACAAAAGTCAAATAGTATCTACTACAGTGAGTTCTGCTCAATGTGATCACAGATTTATAGAATCAACCGATTATTGGAATCAATAAAGATAAACCCAAACCAAATTGTATGTTATGAATATTAAATTTACTTTTTATTAGAATCACTATGTCCTACCAGATAATTGAATCATTTTTATAAACATTTTTATCAATTTTATTGCTTTTCAAACTGATTATAAGAGGTGGTATAAGTTAGGTAGGTATACAATAAAATTGTATTTTTTAACATATCAGTGTATCAATCACACATCATATTTTTAAGAAAAATAGTTGTAGTTCCTGTTCAAAATATTTTTTTACATAACGTAGAGCAAACAGGAAGTTTATCTATAAAAGTAAAAAAGTTTATTATTTTGATAATTTGGGAAAAAATATTTGCAAAGATATATTAAATTCATTTTGAACCCTACCTTATATTAAACAAAATTTTAAAAATCGTAAACAAATTAATTTTAATGGAGAAAACAATAAGTCTCTTTCCCGAAAACAGAATCGGAAAATTACATAGGTGGTATATAATTACTATGGTTTTTAATTTCAGGTTATTATGAAAATCAAAATATTACAAGTCAAAGTCAAATCTAAAATAAAATTGATCATTTATTTTCCTTATTGTTAACATATTTATTGATATTGTTTTGATTTTATCAGAAGTTTACATAAGAATATACAACCTTAATAAAAATTTTTTTTTAATATTTTATGCAATCAACTGATTAATATAATCAAAATTACCTGCACCAATATGACTACCTTAAGCAGAACTCGTTGTATATGAAAATAAATTTAAAAAGAATTATGCACATGAAATAAATAATAAGAATTATTCTGTTGGAGAACATAAAAATTAAGTTTAAAATAAGAACAGTACGTCTGGAGCATTAAATGGTGTAAATATTTTGGACGTAATAGTACTTCTAGAGCAGTAAAAGGGTTAATGCACATATGATTTTTAATCTACTGAATCAAATTATATAAGTTTAATTTTGAATTTGCATATTTTTGGATTTTTAGAATATAAATGCATATTTAAGTATATTTTAATATTTTTTAACCTAAAAATATAATTCAAATAATAGAATAATAATCAAATAATAAAATTGTAAATGTATGACATTTACAATGTAATAAGGATACATTGGAGCCAAAATCATTTACCCATATTAAACAGTTGGCCATATAAACCAAAATTAGTTAATTAGTACTTAGTATACATTGGAATTGGGACCTGACCTTTTTGCCTATATTACACGGATGCCCATTTTAACTAGTGACTACATTAAGCGGAATCCACTGTATTTGAAATAAAATAAATATTATACTACCTATATTAATAAAATAAAATATTAACATAATAAATATAATTTATAAATTTAAATGTTTATATTGTGTTTGATCCAAATATTTTAGAATGTACTTGATAGTTTAGTCATGATGGGTTTCTCCTGTTTAAAATAGATATCTTGTGTATGTGACATTAGGTATATGTACCTATATAGATGTCTATATTATGTCTATGGATTTTAACAATAGATTTTTGGATAATTGTTTTTTTTTATTAAAAAATCTGATAATTTATAAAAATATATTGTTTAGTAAATAATTAAATAATTAGTTTGTGGAAGTGAATATTTAACAATTTTTAATTCATATTTGATCATATTTTAGTTAATATACATAATACATATGTTGAATTCAAATAATTCAATGTGCATAAACACTCGTAACTGTAGTAATAACTATTATATTCTTATAATATTTAAATTAGTTATAATTAGTAATTACCTTAATAATAGTGGCAAATTGAGGTCTTCTGAGTAAATTGTAAGCAGTAAGCAAGAGTTGTTTACAAATACGATGAAGATCAGGATTTCCGTTACAAAACAAATCAATCCCTAATTCAAACCCAGTACCAAAATCACACTCATCACTTGCTATATTGGCATAATTTATAATTGGTTGTAATTTATCCATTGCCTCCATTTTTTTACTTTCACTTGCTTCTTGGTAGCATTTTAGAATTTTTTGGAGAGTATCTAAATAAATTATACTGTAAATTATAAAAAATACAAAGTATACACAATTGTATAATAACATACATTCAGATTCTGATAAAGGCCGATAACCAATATCAGTCTTGCTATCATATGGAACTACAATTCCAGCTTTATGAAATGTTTTTGTCACTTGTTTACATTTTCGACCTTCTAAGATTTCAGTAACTTTTTGTTTTTCATAAGCAAGTAATTTTTTTTGAAGTGTAGTCGCTTCTTTACTATTCATACTTTGAAGGGTCTTTCTGAAAAAAAATTTAAAAAGCTATACATTTAATATACAAATAAAATATATTGTGTTTTATTGAAATTTACCTTAAAGCCAGAAATAAACTTTTTCCTAATTTTTCAATAATACAGTTTTTGCTTGAATCATTAGAAACAACATAAACAGGTGATGCTAATGGTACATCCCTATAATAACCTATATGAAATTCTGAACCAGTACTTGCTATAATTGTCTAAAAAAAATATATATATATGTTTTAATCCCAAGGAACTGGATAATAAACTATACTGTAGTATACTATATAGTATACTTTAGCACATTACACCAGGGGTCTTCAAACTGCATACTGCAAGCAAACACATTTTAAGCATATCATGTATTTATTATCACATTTTTAATAATTTATATTACAAATTTGGCCCGCTATATTATTTTTAAATAAAAGACTTGCTGCCTAAAAAGGTTAAAGACCCCCTGCTTTCATAATATAATATTAATTTCTTGAGTCAAGTAACATTTTAGTAAAAATACACATACCTGGAACTCTGGTGGGTCGTAGTAATAACGCCAATGTAAAACTGTCTTTTCAATATCTTTGGTGGTAAACCCATTCATATGCCCTGCTAATACATCATAAGGTCCCACTAGTTTTAATCCAACTGATAATAATGCATCTAAATTTATATAATATTTTTTCTATTATAATTTATTGAATTTAATTTGGAAAATAAAGTTTAAGTAAAGAATAATGGTATCAAACCTTCTGGATGAGTAGAACATTGTCTTTTACAAAAACTCCAAAGATCATAAAACTCTTTTGGCATTTCATCTACAAGGAATAGCTCAGAAATTTTTGTTCTCAAATAGTCAGAATCAGTTTCATTTTGTACAGGTGTGTCTGGCTGCTCTCCATCATTTGAGTCTAGAGAAGTATTAAAAAAATATTTCAAACAATTTAATACAATCACAAACATCAGTCAATTAATAATTTATTTGATTAGACCTTTCTACAAAAACAGTATTATATTTTGAATATTAATGTTGTATAATAATATTTTAAAAATTACCAGAAGTATGAGATGGCTGAGATTCACCGACAAATGTAAATCTTTGTACTTGATTGCTAGATGGTACATGAGGTGAACTAACAGTCTCTCCATCTAAACGTCGAGGTGTGAATAATGTTGGTGTACAAGGCACAATACCATCATCAACGCTGCAATCTTCTAATGTATTATTTGTCTAAAAATATTAAAAGTTCATATTTCTTAAAAAATATTTTTAATTTAAAAAAAAGTGAGAGTACCACTTGGTGCTATGCTGTATATTAGGTGTAGTGTAGATCACTGTTTGGAAGTGTTAGATTTTAATTCAATGATATAAAATCATTGTATACAAAAAACAATTCTCAGACTATATTATTAAGTATATTTTATGATATTGGTGTTATTGGAGAAATTTGTTTTCTATTAATAATACATTACGCTGAACTAATTTAATTAAATATTGTTTTTAATTTATAATCCTTAGCTACAAAAATTTATAATTTTATGAAGTTTTAACTACAGAATATTTTGCAAATTTTTGTGATTTAGATTAATTTAGTCAACATTTGAAATAACTATGCTAATCAAAAAAAATGTGTATCTATATATCTTTAATACATTTGAACTGCTATTATAATAACTTATGAGGAACCCAGAATTACATTTTAAAGTTTTTTGACCCAATAAAAATATTTTTATATATATTTATAGAAAAAAAAAAGGCGGGTAAGTGTATGTCGCTCTGCTATACAGTAGGTTACAAGTGAGTCACTGTAATGGATTGTGTTAGATTTTTATCCAATGATATAATATCATTGAATAAGAAAAACGATTCTGAGCGAAGACGGTCAATCAGTCTATAATATCTTACTAAGTCTAAATGTATTTGATGATATTATTGTGAATAAAGTAATTAGTTTTAGTATTATAGGCATTAGTATTTACTATAGTTGGTTAAATTCATTTTCTCAAAAAAATTATATTTTAAAATGCCATTGCGTGTATATAAAATATAACAATATATTCTAAAAGTTTCATATACCAACAAATAATATTTTTAAATTATATCAAAATAACTAAAATCATTATTCTTGGTTTAAATATGAAATTTTGTCTAAATTTGAAATTAAAATGTCTGTAAAAAATAAATGTGTTGATATATTTTTTAGATTTTTTGGTTACAGTATGATTTATTTATGAGAATTTTTGTTTTAAATTTTCAACACTTAGTTATAAAAACTGAACATTTTATAATTTTTTAATTACAATGATTTATAATATTCGAGATTTTGACAAATTTTGTCAAAATTCTAACTTTAAATGCTTATAAAAAAAAATCGTGCCTATGTATTTTTAAAATTTTTCAACTGATGTTGTAACAATATATAAGAAAGCTTGTATTAAATTTTCAGACTTTTTGGCCCACCAAATAAAATTTTATTGACAATTATAAAAAGGGGTCAAGTGGATGTCGCTCCGCTGTACAGTAGGCTACAAGTAGATCACTGTACTATAATGGATGGTATTAAATTTGAATTCAATGATATAATATCATTGTATAAGAAAAACGATTCTGAGCGGAGACGGTATGTCAGTCTAGGATATTTTAAATTATATTGATATTGTTATTATACGGTAGCTGCTAAGTTGAATTAATATTATTCATATTATTTAATTATTAACCTAAAATTATCAGTGATGCTATAAAAATATTATAATATATACTTTTACTCGTTAAAATTGATTTTAATATGTAATTCCGTCCAAATTTGAACTTAAAACTGTGTTTATATATTTTTTAGATTTTTTGTTTACAGTATGTACTATTTATTAGAATCCTTATTTTAAATTTTTCAATCCTTAGTTAAGAAAACTGAACATTTTATAATTGTTTAATTACAATGATTGATAATTTTCGAGATTTTGATAAATTTTGTCAAAATTCGAACTTTAAATGATTATAAAAAAAAATTGTGACTATGGATTTTTAATATTTTTCAAAGTCATTGTAACAATATATTAGAAGCCTTGTATTACATTTTCAAGTTTTTCTACCCTACAAATAAATTTTTATTGAGATTCATAGAAAAAAAACCTAAAAAAATTGGAAACTGAATATGTCCGTAAATAGTTCAAAACAAATCAAAATATTTTGAAAATTGTATCATGTATATAAAATGCTAATATAAAGTATAAACATTCAGTCAAAATTGCATGTATCTACTGTTATTTCTTTTAGAGTTATACCAAAAACCAAAATCGATTTTGTTGAAAATTGGTTTTCCGTAAAAATTCCTGTTTTAGATTCTGAGCACTCCGATGAATGTATTGATTTTACAATGTTGTGTTTTTTTTTATTTTTTTTTTTTTGTGTCTGTTATCACCTTTTAGGACAGTAAAAATGCTTCGATTTTCTTTAATAGTACCTTTTCTGATAGGAAAGTGTATGTAGTTGGTACTTTAGTGGGTCAAAATTTCCCAGTAGTTTTCAAAAGCGCTGTGAAAAACAAATGAAAAATTAAGGAAAAAACAGGGAATTTTTACGGAAAACCAATTTTCGATTAAATCAATTTTGATTTTTGGTATAACTCTAAAAGAAATGACCTTAATTACATGAAATTTTGACCGAATGTATTTTCAAAATATTCTGACTTATTTTGAGCTGTTAACGGATATTTTCAGTTTCCAATTTTTTTAGTTTTTTTTTCTATACCTAAATGTCAATAAAATTTTTTTTGTTGGGTAAATCTTGAAAATTGAATAGTAGGTTTCTAATATATTGTTACAATAATATATGAAAAATATTAAAAATCCGTAGTTACAATTTTTTTTTATAAGCATTTAAAGTTCAAATTTTTACAAAATAAGTAAAAATTACGAAAATTTGCAATTTATTTTGAGTTAGAAATTCATAAAAATTTTTCTTTTTAAATCTAAGGTTTGAAAATGTAATACAAGATTCCTCATAAGTTTGCCTAATTTTATCAATAAAAAAATGTTTATAAGCAAGATTAGATATTCACTCGATTTCTCATGTAGCGATTTTCTTATTTTGTTGCAATTCAAAAACAAATAACTGTAGATGCATGAAAATTTCACTGAATGTTTATATTAGCATTTTCTATATACCATCTAATTTTGAATATATTTTGACTGTTTTTGAGCTTTTTACGGACCATTTCAATTTTCAATTTTTTTAGTTTTGTTTTATATAAATACCCATAAATTTGTATTTGTTGGGCCAAAAATCATTAAAATTTAATACACGGCTCCTGAGTCCTGATATATTGTTACAATAGCAATTGAAAATATTAAAAATACATGGGCGCACATTTTTTTTATAAGCATTTAAAGTTCGAATTTTGACAACATTCATTAAATTTTAAAATTCAAAATAATTTTGTAGGTAAAAATTGATAAAATTTTAAATTTTTATAGCCAAGGATTGAAAATTTATACTAAATAACCAAGAATAACGATTTTAGTTATTTTGTTGTAATTTTATATTATTAATTCAACTTACCGGCTACCGTATTAATAATATGAAATAACAATATAAATATAAAATAAAATATCCACACTAACAAACCGTCTCAGCTCAGAATCGTTTTTCGTATACAATGATATTATATCATTGAATTCAAATTTAATACCATCCATTAAACAGTGACCAACTCATAATCTACTGTGCAGCAGAGCAACATTCACTTAAGCGCCCTTTTTTCATTTGTTTTTCACGGCGCTTTTGAAAACTACTGAGAAATTTTAACTTTTGACCCCTCTAAGTACCTACTAGATTCACTTTCCTATCAGAAAAAGGTATTGTTGAAGAAAACCGAAGCATTCTTACTGTCCTAAAAGGTGATTACAGACACACAAAAAAAAAAAAAAAAACACACACACACACAAACATTGTAAAATCAATACATTCATTGCTCCGCTTCGAATCTAAAATAAGTAAATTAAAATTAATTTAATTAAGCTAAGGATTATTTTTATTTACCAATAATAATTGTTGTTGCTGTTGAGAATGTTGTCTTATTGATGGCACTGCATATTCAGTTGAGCTTTGTTGATTACTTATAGAAGTAACACTATTAAGTTCATTGTTGGAAATGCTTGTTGATTGTTCAGGACATTCTGGAACTTCCATGTCATTTGTTTCTATGAAAAATTAAAAATTAAACAAACATTTTGAATATTACATTAATTTAATGTTTTACAATAGATTTGGATAAAAGAAATCAACTTTTAAGAAATTAATAAAACCTGTGTTACTTAAAAGGACGCTATATAGATATTTTATGCCTCAGTTTTACAAGTACTTAACATAGCAAATGTACGCTCAGTAAATCACGTTTAGCTCTGTTAAAAGATTAAGTGAATCGACCTATTATGAAACTTGATGGTAAGAACATTATCCGGCTATCTTCTCGTATGCGCTCTACCGGCAGCAATGCGACTGCAGTATGCGCTCTACCGTGTTTTGCACTCTACAACTAAATTTCGATTTTAGAAAATATATTCTAGTAATAAGTGGAATGATGGGATGGTTTATATAAAAGTGGTTTTAATGACGAACAAACATTTTGTTCAACTCAGTTTGGGTTAGGTTAGCGGTTAACCATAAGCCGGTTAGCCTCACTGGGTTAACTCGCTGCAGAAAGTACAACTCAGCCTGGTAAGCAATGTATAATAATTCGATTTGATCCATGTCCAATTAGCCAATGGCCACCAATAATAATTAAATACTATTTATACTAAATACTAAATAGTACTAATTATTTCTTCTATAATCAACAGCAACCATTTATAAACAAACATTTATAAATCTCAAAATTCGTAAAATTAGTAACTGATTCTTCGTTTTGTATAATTTTGTAAAATTCTTTTGCAAACATTTGAACGTGACGTGAAAATATAAAACCGTGTATGAAGTGTGATCTCACGTATTGTCACCGAATGACTAAATATATACGATAAAAAAATATGATATGATGTAGGAAAAGAGAGATCTAATCTTTATTACTATTAAGTCACGATAATAAAAATATAAATTGTATAGTAGAGTGCATACATCAATCGTCCCGTTATTACAGGTAGACCGCAATCTGGGGTAGAGCGCATACGAGAAGATAGCCCAATATCCGTATTTGCTTATTGGGCTTTTTACGATACTACAATTTTTTTAGCAAGTTTTGAGTATATAATATAGCATAAATTAAAAATGCTCATAACTTACTTGAAAACTCAATTATAGTAAAAAAACACATACAAACATTAATAATGTTCTTAGTTCTTACCATTAAGTTCTATAATAGAGTGATTCACTGTAATTTTAAACTAACGGAGCTAAACGTGATCTGCTGAGCTGAAATTTAATATGTTATACACTTATAAAACAGAGATAACAAATATCTGTATAGCATTATCTTAATGCATAATTTTGAATTTTGAAATCAGAATTTAATTTTTTCATAAACATTAGAAGTTTGATAAACTAATTACAGGTTTAAATAATATACTTACTACCATTGTCAGTAGATAAATATTTTATTTAAACATACTACTTTAAACGGAAATTATAACCAATTATTATTATTTTGAAAGTATGGTTTAGGAATTGAAGAATTCAGTCATACCACCACTGTTGTGACTTTCTTCATTATTTCCATGATCGCCGTTTGAGGATTCTCCATTAGGTTTGTTGGATAATTTAACTTTTCCTTTTGAGTCTCTTTTTCTTGTAATTTTTTTATTGTTCACTTTAATATCATCCTAAAACATAAAACCAATATTGAATGGAATTAAGACGTTTCCATCCTTGGTTTTTTTAGTGTTACCAGGATATCCCTCATTGAATTAATATATATATTTTTTTTTATTAGGAACTATTTTTTTACACCCAAACTGATACAAGCATAACAAATAATATTATGGAAGGGTAGAAAAATAAATTTACAAAATTTGTCTGTATATATCATCCAAATATGTGGCTTTTCATTGAAGCTCTACAGATTAGCAACTCAAGTGTTTAAAATGTTGAATTAAAGAACAGGAGCTTTCCATAATAATTTGGGTAATTATGATATGTTAAAAAAGCGATGTGAACATTTTTCAAATGAAGATATTTTGTATTTTTTTAAGTTCTTGACATGACATGAGCTATCTTACAAAACAAAAATATTATTAGTTCATTTTTTGATATTTATTATTTAATTTAGTATTTTTAATATTTATATTAGTGAATATAAGTATTAGTATTATTATGACATTCGAATTCGAATTATATTTAACCATTTGTACATTTATTAATATGCATTGTATCCCTATTACAGTTTAATATTTTATTTTTACTTGTCATTTTTTGTTTGGGGGGAAAACCATCCAATAAATTGATGGGGTAGACATGAGTGGGAAACCCTAGATTTGTTATAAATACTTTATATTACATATTAAACAATACATTCATTTTTAAAATATCTTACTTTGGTTGGCGGATGCTTATATTTATCTTCATGCTCTTTATTTGTCTGGAAACATTTTCTCCCATATTTGCACGGTATTCTACTATCTTTTTGGTAAGCAAAAAACTTTTCCATTTTGCCTACAACATTGAAACCTCGATTAAACACAAGTTCAATCAACATTAATTATCAATTTTACCTTATTTCTTACTACAAAATCCTTAACAACAAATCATAGACAATAGACTTTAGTTATTGCTTGACTAATACACCAAAATGATTGTTATTTGTTGTAAACAAGAACCATTTTATTAGTTTATCAAGACTTATTGATTACTGGAGTCTGAAATACGGTGAACGGACACCTAGGTCACCATCTAAATAGATCCCCATGATCTAAATGACAATACGGGATCTAAATGACAGGGGATCTAAATAACCATAGGGAACTAGTTGACAACATCCTAGCCGGGGATCTAAATTACCCCTTTTGCGTAAAATCTCACTTGGTCTACTAGATACCCCCTCTGTGGCGGTAATTTAAAATAACATTATAAATTATATTAAACTTATTTTATATTAAAAAATTAATAAAAATCGAAATTTTCTTATGCCTATAAAGTATAAATATCTAAAAAAACTATCAAAATATTTTAAAATGTACCTACCTGCCTACCTATGTACCTATACCTAATGATTATAACATTTTTATTTTTTTTCATAATATTTACATTAATACATGGCCTGAAATTATTTTTTGCCTATAATATTAATACCTATCTAGTATTTATATTATATAGATTAAATTAGGGAATACATTTAAATAATACAAAGAAAATATTCTGTACCCTTACAATTTTTATTTTTTTTCAATTACACAGTTATCAATTTAGTTTATCGATTATAATATATTAAATTATAATTTATAATATGCTTATAACAATTATTAAAGGACATAATAATAAAATAAATTATTCTGTGCTACAGATATCATATTATATGATATTATATATTATTATCATATATTTTGATACAATAAAAGTTATCATGAATAATCTCAAAATCGAGACCAAACTCAAGTTTTCATGTTATTAAGTGGACATTAATAAATAATAATTAATATTTAATACGTAGCTAATAATAGTTGTAATTATTAAGTATTAAGTAATACCTGATGGCTGATAAGTGATTAACTGTTAAATAATATAGTTTATAAATGCCTGTATGCATAGTAATTTACCAAAATCCAATAAGTGATTGCAATTTTTCTGAAAATGAATTGTACATTTGTACTTAAAATAATATTTTAATATATATAACACCAGATCGCCAGAATAATGTGGAAGAAATTAATTGTTCTTATAAGTTGTTATTTTATATTAGTAAATTCCGACATATCGTAGAAGTGTAGAACGGAGATAATAGGTTAGCGGCAGTACTTAAGCGTTCAAATTATATATTTCCAGTGATTTCGTTCAATTTTCAGTAACTTAACATGAACGTAGGTAGTTACTTTTTCGTGTGAAGGAACATATCGGATTTTTGCTCATTTTTTAGTGAAACATGAACGATTACCTATATTTATTTTTTTTTGTTACTTTATTCTTAAGTATAGGGAATTTTAATAATTTTTATAGCAAAAGTTTTTATAATTTTTTTTTTTAAAAATTCAATCAATATCATGATTAATAAGATATTATATTAAATCTATATACGACAATATACGATAATATTGACAATGTTTACACAATTTCAAGTCAGTGACTGTGGTCCTATCGGTGTTAATTTGTATGAAATAAACTAATTAAACATTTTAAAAACAAAATAACTAGGTACATAATTAAACAATTTATTACTACCTACAAATCATATTAAAACTATTTTAAAACTATTGACAAACGAAAATATTCTTTATTTAGGAACGATAAATAGAACTAGTTCCTTTATTTTGAGTTAGAAATTTCTAAAAATGTTCCTTTTAAATCTAAGATTTTAAAATGTAATACAAGATTCCTTATAAAGTTATCTACCTTAATAAAAAAAAAAAGGTCTATAAGAAAGTCAAATTAAATTTTTATGAGCGTCTGAAGTTTAAATTTTTACAACATTAGATATTATTAGATATTCACTCGATTTCTCAAGTAGGTATCGATTTTCTTATTTTGTTGTAATTCAAAAACGAATAACCGTTACTTGAAATTTATATCATATGTTTATATTCTAATGTATGTATTGTATAATATATACTTCTTTACCTATTTATGTGCATATTATTGTATTTTTAGTAGATTTTAGTATTATTATCTACTTGTTATATTATCTGTAATCTGTTTATTAATTATTATAATGATTGTAAAATATTTTTTATTGTAACAGGACCTTGCCCGTTTAATGCCAAGTAAATAAATAAATAAATATAAATTCGTTGCCTACTAATAAGTAATAACATTAAACTGTTACCTATTTAACCTTTTCAATATAATTTACAAAAATGTAATAGATTTATAATATGCAGTTAAACAATGTTATAAGTGCCTACTAAGCTGGTAGGTAAGCAAATTATATATTTATCATATTATTGTATAAACTATAAGGAACACCACTGAGGCATACCTAACAATAGTTACCTAAAACTTGAAATTTTCAAAATATATTCAATATGGTAAAAATAATCGGAATAAAATTGATTGTTTTATAAATAAAAACCTTAGGTACCTACAGGTTATTATATCTATATTCTATATAATATGTCCATTATACATTTATACTGAATACCTAAATATGTTTTGAGTATTAATAATCTTATGTAAGAATGGTATAGCCGTATAGGCATATTATATTATATAGGTAACTAAAGTTTAAATAATATTTTTCGTAAAGAAATTACTTTTAAACTGCATTATTAATTACTTGTCTATTTTGGTTTTAGCAGATATTAAATTAATTCTAATTAAGGTAATTTAATGACTTTTAATCGTTTCTGTTTGGATTACTTTTT